>JAJIBD010038968.1:0-32500 GCA_021461705.1 Cryptotis parvus | reverse complement strand
TTCTTCCTCCCTTCTCTCCCTTCTCTCCCCTCCTCTCTATTTCATCTTCCTCTCTCTCTATCACATATTCTCTTCCACTTCCCCTCTCTCCCTTCCTCCTTCTTAGGCATTATGGTTTACAATATAGGTACTGAAAGGTTACCATATATATCACTTTACCTTATTTTGGCATTCTTGTCCAGAGTGACCATTTTCAACTATCATTGTCATAGTGGTCCCTTCTCTATCCTAACTGCCCTCCCTCCCCACCACTTGTGGCATGTTTCCAACTGTGTACCAGTCCTCCTGGCCCTCATGTCTACTGTCTTTGGGTATTAGTCTCATAATTTTTTTTTAATATCCTGCATGGCAAATTATTTTAACCTGGATTCTGGAGATTTGGGAGCAGCCAACACATTTTAAATAGACTCGTTGCTGAACAGAAAGGGAGGATACTTTTTACAGTGTTAGTAGTTTTTTTTTTTTTTTTTTGCTTTTTGGATCACACCCAGCGATGCTCAGGGGTTTCTCCTGGCTCTGCACTCAGGAATTACTCCTGGCGGTGCTCGGGGGACCATATGGGATGCCGGGGATCGAACCGGGCCGGCACAGGCCGGCCGCATGCAAGGCAAATGCCCTACCCGCTGGCTATCGCTCCTGCCCAGTAGTTGGTATTTTATTCTCCATCTATCAAAGCATATATTGCTGCTGCTGCCTAAAGTATTTGTGCAACATAGCTTTGTATTCAAACTTATTCAAATTACTGTTGAATCCCTCTTGCAAAATCTTCAGTAATAATGTATTTAATTATATTTTTTCAGAAATACTGTTTTTGTTATTGGGAAATCCAGAGAAATTTCTCTTGATGTACTCCTGTCCCTTCTTTCTTACTGCTAGTATATAAATGTTGACAGTCAGAAGTTTGGTGGTATTGGAAATTTTTAGGTAGAAATTATTTTATCGTTATATAAAATAATTATGTCTTCTAATGAGAAACATTTTATTTTCATTTTAATTCTAGGCCCCATGTGATATTAAGCATTGAGGCAACCTTATTTATTACATTTTCTACTACCTTCCAAATCCTGTTAATTCATGCCACATAGATGTTTGTTTTTGTTTTGGGGCCCATACCCCGTGGAGCTTAGGGGGTGATCATGTGGTCGATCACAATCACGATCTTCCCGTTAATCACCTATTTGCTAGAGCGGGCACCAGTAATATCTCAATATGTCCTGTCACATGCTATAGAGCCAAGGGCATCGGCTTGGTACAGGAACATAAAGAGCCTCAAACCATTATATTAGGTCATGAGAATGATCTAATATAATTGTTACTGGCATTTGGCATATCAAATACAACACGAGCAGCTTGCTAGGCTTGCCGTGCGGGAGGCAACTCTATAAACACCTCCAAATAAAGCCTTTATTGATGAACCGCAGCAGCGGCCGCATGAGCCGGGCTATGATGGGCTGGTCGGCTGGGTGGAGTTCTGATGAGAGGGAAGTCCAATGTGGAAAATGGCGGCGCCCATGGAGTGGGTGGGGGGTCGTCTGGCTTGTTGTGAGGTTCTGCCGGGGTGGTGGGCCAAGGCTGGAACCCACCATGCCTCCTGACTGCCTCATGAACGGCTGGGCACAGGGAGAGCAAGGAACCGCTCTGCCCCATGTCTGAGAGTCTCTGGACCAGCATACCTGGGCCGAATTGAGGAAGAAACTGCTCCAGGGTGGGTGTCGATGATCCGGGCTGTGATGGGCTGATCATGTGGTACAAGAGATTAAGTCTCAGGCTCCCACAGGTAAAAGCAAGAGCTCCAGTCCTTTGAGTAATCTTTATGGCCTCTAGTTGTCTTTTTTTAGATGTAACTGGGAAAGTTACTTGTTGGAATTAAGAATATGTTTATTACTTCAACATAATGAATGTGTGTTCAAAACGTAAGTGACAGAAGGCAGACATAAAAAAACTTCATTATTGTATGATTTTATTTGTCCAGAGATTCCATAATAATACCAGCCCTTAGAAAAGAAAGCAGATTAATGGCTTCCAAGAACTTAGGGGAGGCGAGAAATAGGAAGTAATTGCTTTAATGATAATGGAATTTCCTTTCATACTGCTGAAAATGCTCTGACCTATGTCTCAGTGTGAATGTTTTAAGAGCCATTGAACTGTACCTTGCAAATAGTTTTAAATAGTAATTTTTTAAGTGTGTTTCCTCAGAATCAGAAAAAGAGTTTTATCCTTTTTAAAAAGTGGCAATTCCTTAAAAATGTTATTGAAATAACATGTTTATAATAGATTTCTGGTATATGATTGTCTTTTTTATGCTGGTGTTATGGTTCTGATCTTTCAAGATAGGAACTTTGGGAAACTTAACCTTGTTCGTTATGTTTCATTTAGGTAAAATGATCCATTCTATGGTAGCTCATTTGGATGCTGTTACAAGTCTCGCAGTAGATCCTAACGGAATCTATTTGATGTCTGGAAGTAAGTCTGAGCTTACTATACAGCCCACATTCTGTTTTGAAGGATTATTATTGAGTAACATACTTTCACTCTTTTACAGGCCATGACTGTTCAATTAGATTGTGGAATTTAGACAGCAAGACTTGTGTGCAGGAAATAACAGCACATAGGAAGAAATTAGATGAATCAATTTATGACGTTGCTTTTCATCCATCAAAAGCATATATTGCCAGTGCAGGGGCTGATGCCCTTGCCAAAGTATTTGTGTGAATCAGTGAAAACATACATCCTAACAACTGATCTGCTTGGACAGAAAGAGGGTTCTGCATCACTGCCATCAAAAGGTTACTGACATGACACTACGTGTGATCTACCTGGTGAAAGCTATTGGGGCAGGCATAAATTGGTGGACATCAAACTGAATGTCAGGTTCATTAATTCAGTTGTAATTACTGTATTTTGTGGGACATAAAAAAAAAGGACTTCAGAATTTGTGGCCTGTACTGCATATGAACTGAGCGTCTGTCTTTTAGGTATCTTTTAAGCCAATGTGGAGTCTGATCTTATAAAAAGACTTTTGTTTTGGACTCTGTGTGCTGCCTTAGGGTTAGGAATGTGGTGCTCTTGTGGGAGAAGTGAGCTCCAAGAGTAGCTTTTTTTTTTTTCCATAGTGATCTTGTGTTAATCAGTTGAATGCCACAGATTCCCTTTTAAACTTATTTTGCTTTTAAAAAAAAAGAAAGAAAAGAAAATTTAACTTAAAATATTTTAGCATTAGTTGCACAAAATGTTTGGATAAAATTCTAGTTTTTATAAGTCTTTTTTATATAATTAGCCTGTCACAACAGTGCTGAAGATTGTATTGAAGTTTTTCTGCATTATAAAACTCTAAAACACAGAGATCTCACTGACCCGCTGCGCCGTAACCACTCTTTCCTTCATTTGCCTAATACAGCTCAGCTAAGTCCTTCCATAAAGATGCTAAATTATCTTCATCATCACATACTTGTCTTCATAAAACCAAGGACTATTAAGTGTATTAAAATGAAACAGTGGAGTTTAGTACTCCAATTGAACTCTTAAAAACTAATCTTGACATCCTATCACTATGTGATATTTTGTACATCTTACTGTATTTACAAGTTTATTTATCAAGGATTATCCATCTTGCTAATAGCCTATTATTTATTTCACTTTTTGTTGGTCTTTATATCCTTTTTTATTAATGTGCTAAAGGAAACTATCTATTTTGGAACTCTTTGAATAGTCTAAAATAGACTAAAAAAAGGAATATTTTATAGTTTATGTTAGAAAACAAGGTAATCCACCCCGCCCTCAGATACATATCTTGGTTTACCATGATTCCAACCAAAACTATCTTGTTTAAGAATATTTGGCATAAAATTTTATTTGCATTAAAATAGTATACGAAAATAGTTTGAATCAGGATACAGAAATCTGTGTTTGGACTAGTTATCCCTGTTTTATTTTTCAGATGTGCTTAATTTTATAGTGTAACTAAAGATTTTGTTTGTGTAATGCATGATTAAGACAATAAAGTATTTTTTCTAGTCTTCCAAAAAACTTTTCTGATCAGTTGCGGTTTTGATGAGTTTTGTAAGGTTTTTGTTTTACAAACTATGAATCAGCAAATTTTTAAGATTGTACCACTTAGCAAACTACAGCTATTGAAAAATAATGTATATAAAATGCATATAATAAATATTAAATTGTGTACCTGTATGTTACTGTTGGCTACATTATTTTGTGTTGAATAATAAAGTGCAATACTCTCTCCATTGTTGAGCTAGCATATGGAGATGATTTCTCAGTGACTTCTTCATTTTTATGCTGTTCTAAACTTTGCACTGTTTATTGATAATTCTGATAATATTGACACTGTTAACAATGCCTTTCTAAATATTTCACCCCACTTGGGATTAACAAATTTATCAGAATAAGCTAGATAATTCAAAATAACCAAAAATTATAAAGATTTAGTTTAAAATAATTACCTTATTTAATCTAAATTTCCATTAATAGCGTTGTCATTCTTACTTAGCCTTACCCGTTTCACAAAAAACGTTTAGCAAAGAATAAACTGCATTGAGGCCGGAGTGATAGTACAGCAGGTAGGGCCTTTGCCTTGCATGTGGCTGGCCTGGGTTCGATCTTCAGAATCCCATATGGTTCCCGGGCACCTCCAGGAGTAATTCCTGAGTATAGAGTCAGGAGTAACCTCAAAGCATCACTGGGTGTGACCCAAAAAGTAAAAATAAGTAAACTGCATTATTTATTAAACATTCTTTCAATGTTATATGTTATTAATACCTTAAAACTCTTTTCTTTGAAGGGAATTACAAATGAAATTAGATTAACATTAGCAAATATATGTAGCAAAATTATCTTTACCCAGTGCATTGTATACCCATATTGAAAAATTATGATATATCATTGAAATCAAAGTAGCAGTCGTTGATAAAACCTAAAAATGTCAGAAACTTCCCTTGAATATGTTATTCTGGCTTAGAGCTGAAGTGTCAACTATTGAACAAATTATAGGGGGCATTTTCTTTTTTCCTTTTTTAAGAAAAACAAGCACAAGCTTGTCCAATGCTAGTATTATTTCTGGTGGCTATTGCATACTAATGCATATTGTTTAACTGAAATGTAATCATCATTGCAATGCATTAAAACATTCACCTCTTTTTGGAATGTATTAAAACTGAAATTAATAAAATAGTATATTTGTTTATTTTTCTTTTATACTTTCGTAATTTTTTGCTGCAATATTAAATATTTGAAAAAGAAAAGTATTTAAATAGAATGTCTTATTTCATTTTGTGTTACTACCATATGTGACTTACAGGAAATTATGTAGACTGTTAAGTGTTCCATTGTATAAAAGTTAAGACTTTTTTATATACAAATTTCAATATGTTGATTTAAAATATTTATTCACTGCTGCCTTTTTAACATTTTATTCGTGTACTTTTCTCATATTTCAGTTAACATGGAAGACCAGCTCCTCATTCAGCATAATAAGTTATTTAAATGAACTAGCATATTTGAAGTTTTAGGCTTATCCGCTAAAGTTGGGTTGCAGTACAACTCTGCAAAAATTTCTTTTAGTTTCTAATCCTTCTTCCATCGTGATTATAAAGCTGTTAACTTCCACAATTAAATAAAAATATCTTTTTTATTTCTTCTCACTTCTACCCGTTTCGGGTGTTAGCCTGCAGGATAGCTCAAGGAGATACTCTGTGCTGGGATTTTGTTCCTGTGATACTTGGGGCACCATTTTGTGCCCAGAATTGAACCCAGGTTTTCGTGTCCTTTTTGCTCAGCCCATTGAACTATGTCTTTGGCCCCTCTTAACTACTTACTCTGTTTCAGGATTCTGACTGAGGCAATGTCCCTGGTTACCTCAGATGCCTCACAAATTGACAGGGGCTGGAGAGTACAGTGGATAGGGGGCATTTGCCTTGCACGTGGCTGACCTGGGTTCGATCCCTGGCATCCCATATGGTCCCCTGAGCACCACCAAGAGTAACCCCTGAGCATTGCTGGGTGTGACCCAAAAAGGCAAAAAATAAAATTATTTTTGTTTTGGTCACATCTAGTGCTGCTCAGGGGATACTGCTTGTTTGTGGGGGGTTGCTCTAGGAACCTTGCTTGCAGAGGCAAGGATCAAACCTGAGCCTGCTGCTGGAGTACAACGTGGAGTAAAGCCTGTTGAGTCATATCTCTGTCTTGCAAAGGCATTTTAAAAAGCGCCAACAAGGGCTGGAGAGAGAGAGAATAGCAGATAGGGCACTTGCCTTGCATGTGGCCAACCTGGCAACTTTTTTTTAATATTTTTTTTTGTTTTGTTTTTTTGGGTCATACCCGGCAATGCTCAGGGGTTACTCCTGGCTCTGCACTCAGGAATTACTCCTGGCGGTGCTCGGGCAACCATATGGGATGCCAAGGATTGAACCCGGGCGGCACAGGCCGGCCGCGTGCAAGGCTAATGCCCTACCCACTGGGCTATCGCTCTGGCCCAGTAAAAAAAAAACAACCTAGCAACTTTAATGGTCCCCCAGGCCCCAGCAGAAATGATCCCTGATGCTGAACCAGGAGTAAACCCTGAGCACTGCTGGATGTGGCCTGAAAAAAAGGACTGGGTGGGGCGGAGGCGATAGTCCAGCAGGTAGGGCATTTGCCCTGCATGCAGCTGACCCGGTTCAATCTCGGGCATCCCATATGGTCCCTCACGCAGTGCCAGGAGTGATTCCTGAGCTCAGAGCCAGGAGTAACCCCTGAGCATCGCTGGGTGTGACCCAAAAAGCAAAAAAGACTGGGACCTGGGTTTTTATTTAAGTGTGTGTTGGGGAAAATGGGGCACAAAGTGAATGGGGCGGAGAGCTGGTGCAGGAGGGATTTCGTGTTGGAAGCAGCTCAGTGCCTGGAGTGATGACCCACCACCGAGGGGTGAGCTGGTTAACTCACATCGGACAGCCACACTTGGGAACCAGATTCACACGCATATATATTTAAGAGAGTTAAACATTTTTTGTTAAACTGGGTAGCCAAGACTCTCTTTTACTTTTTAACCTGGTAGAGGCTGCATTTATTGCTAGAACAGTAAGAATTAAAAAGCTAATTGAAAGTAAAAATACTTAGTCTTACTGCATGATATTAAGAAAAATGCTGGCTGCTATTTCCACAAAATCAGATGAATATTACCATATTTCAGTTACTGATGTAACAATAGTCACTAACAGTTTTATTGTGTCCATATACAAGCTATAATACTCTTCCTGTGTCTGCTATTGAAATGTGATTGAAGCTAAATATAAGTGGTAAGTAAAAAATTTACCAGCAATCTTTTTTCAGTATATGGCTTTTAGATAAGATTTTTAAATATATATGTGTACTGTGTGTATACATAGACACACAATACACACAAAGATATAAAAGAAAAATAGTCCTGCTAACTTGTGTGTGATAGTTCATTGGAGTTTTTATGAAAATATACAAGAAAGGCTTGATCAGAACCATATTTATTCCCTTCCACAGCCTTAACTTCTGTATTATGTTAAACTTTCTATTTTTGATTTACAGTATCTACTTGGGTCAAAAGAGCTTTCTAATTTTTCCATTCACATTACATATTTAATACAGAATGATCAGAGAAGGAATATTTCTTATGGTCTAAATACCAAATATTTTATTGAGCAAGGTATAGAATTTGCATATCTATACATTTAGGTTTGTTAGAATTGTTATTTTAGTCCATGATAACATCTTTCCTGGGTTTCTAAGAATCAGCGGTGTCCTGAACATGTGTCTGAGTTGTAGTAGAAGATAGTTTTAAATGAAGGCTTATTTGCTAAAACAACTGTTGACGTCTTTAATAGTTTTGATTCTGGCCTTAGTATGCTCTATAATATTACAATAGTATAAGAATACAACTTAAACATTAGATTCCCCTTGTGCTTTTTCAGCTGATAAAATAATATATTATTGCTGGGATTCTAAGAAATCTCTACAAATGCCTCTGATAACATCAGAAACGATTGGCTCTAATCCTGTGAACTCTCTTGTGAAGAAAGCATGCGACTCCTTTGGCTTAGAAGCCATATCTTTCAGGTCATCCAGAGGTGCCCAAGCCACACCAACAGAGAAAATGGTGATACCTACAATGAAAGTATTTGTAAAGTTATTAAAACCAAGTTCTATCTTGTGTTTGTACACAGTTCCAAAGAAAACTGCCAATCTCGATTGGTCTATAAGACCTATTTGGACCAATCCAAATGGATTTAGCAGCCATTGTGATGAGCGGTAAACAGTTTGGGTAATATCTGAAGCTTTGCAATCAGAGTAATAAACTGCACTGGACTTTTAATACAGGAAAATTCCATTTATGATAGAGGTATAAGTAATATTCTTTGAACTAATGAACAGTGTTTTTAAAATAAGCCAAGTCTGGGCCGAGCAATAGCCCAGCGGGTAGGGTGTTTGCCTTGCACGCTGCCGGCCTATGCCAGCCCGGGTTCGATCTCCGGCATCCCATATGGTCCCCTGAGCGTCACCGGGTGTGACCCAAAAAGCAAAAATAAATAAAAAATAAAATAAGCCAAGTCTTATAGCTTACGCCTCTGAGACTGGCATGAGAAAAATCCTGAAGCCCTTCTGAGACTGATGAGAAAAAGTTTGGCTGTCCAACTGTACCTTCTAGAGCCACAGCCAGTACATAAGAATTGCACAAGAGATGACTTACAAAAATAGTTTGTTTTCTAACAGGTTGAGGAACCTTTGAAAAGTATATTTCCTCCATTCCTGTATTTTTATACTATATTCAGAAACTGACCAGTTGTCAGAAGTTGTCTTTAATCACAAACAAAAGGATGGTGGGAAAAGTCAAAGTAATGTTCATGAAACAATTGCTTCCAGTTACACTGAGTTCTTCCACTTGCACCTCTGTAGTGGTACTAGAATGCTTTTAGTGCACGTGCACGTTTCGTTTGGGGTAGTATTTGTCACCTTCATCAACTTGTAGAAATTTTAAAGACTATTTTGGTGGTGGCAGGGCCTCACATGAGAGGCATAAGCTCTACTACTGGCTTATATCCCGAGTATTCACCTCAGGGTGGAAGTCCCTGTAACCATTTTTTTTTTTAAATAGCTACTTCCTATCCTATATCATATGTATATATAATGGTATACTGTACACAGCCTTCATACACTACTCACATTTTAGCCAAATAAAGGACCAGAGCTGTTGCTAAGTGGTAGAGCACATAGCCTTGCATGTATGAAGCTCTGAGCCAAATACATAGGTTTAATGGCACATATCACTTATCTGTAGTAATCAAAATCTCTAGTGTCTATAGACATGCAATGCTTTAGCACAGATTTGCATTTAAAAGGGCAGAGGATGTGACAACTCAGAACACCTCACAAGTGAGGCCCAAGGTTCAATCCCTCTCATGGAAAAGAAAAGAGGGAGAGTCATAGAGATTAAATAGGTGGAAAGGAGTTGAGAAAACTCAAGGCTATTGGTTGCTCTACTGTATTAGCGTTTTTGTTTTTCTGAACTTGATTGTTTTTTACAATTTTTTATTTTTAAATACCACCTGATTGAATTCCAGTCACTCCACCCCAACAAAGGGAAGCTCAGCTTTTTGTTGGCCTGATTGAGCTCAACAACATTGTGTAAATGTCTTCAAGAAAGAGTGGCCTTTGCCAACAGTAATAAGGATGGGTTAAGGGAGAAAGGAAACCTTTTCATACCCTTTCATAACACCAGAATGTTTTATTTGTCTCAAAGAAAAGGATGTTTAGATGGAATACGATTAAAGCTAGCCGTAACCTTATCTTAGAAAACACATGCCAGCCTGAAACTTAACTAAAACAGTACAAAGCTGGATCTCAGGAATCTGGTACATAGAATAACAAGTCAAACGAATTGAAGTTATCAAAAGTGGGCAGACCCTTGGCCCTAGAATATAGAAATGAAAAAGTCAGGAAGGTAGAGAGTGGAGGGGCTGGAGCAAGAAGAGAATGTCTGGAGATAACGGTTATTGGACCTTGTCTTCAGGGGCCTTGGACACATGGATGGAATAGAACAAGGTATCTGTTTACATCAAAACAACGAGAACTAAAACTAGTTAGCACAGGACCCAAACAGCAACAAACCTAAAAATGTATCTATAAAGATGTGGACCAGGTGTGGTGAGGACTTGGGGCCATAGGAGGGATGCTGATAATGGTGGTGTGTTCAATCAACAGCTTTGTAAATAAAGCAGCCTAAATAAAATATTAAATAGCAGTTTATACTAAGTTATAAACCAGGGCTTGGAGACTTCCATTTGAGCTAAATGAGCATGGAGAACATACTTCCTTGACACTTGGCCTGGCTCTCCTGAGAATTGGTTCAATTATAGGAGTGTGGACTCAGCCTCACTGCTTCCTGTTAATCTGAGGATGTTTATTTCCTTACCTGTAGAATGAAATCAGTGGGGCTACTTTGACATGTCAGTAAATATTGGGTAAGCTCAAAATAATAGCTCTACACTGTTGATGCTTGTTCTATAAAATGCTGAAGTTCATCGATCTAATCCTGAGTTTACTGGAAGCCACCTCAGCTTCCTTTCAAAGGACAAGAACCTTACCTGCATCATGGGCAGCAGCAGCAGGGCCTCGAACATCATCATAGGACTGCCCATCTGTGATGATTACCAGGAAGTTCTTGTTGGGGCTGTCCCTCACAGGACCGAACACATTTCTAACGGTAAAGGAAATGGCATCTCCAGTAGATGTTCCACCGCTCATATAGCGGATGTTTCTAAGAACTGCTAGGACATTCTCTTTGGTGTTGTAATCGGTGAAACTGAATTCTGTGCGCTGATCATAGGTGAACTGTACAGCGGCTATCTTTGCTCCAATGTCTGAGATTTCAAAAGTCTTGGCTATGTTGGATACAAATTCAAGCATGAGGTGGAAATTACTGTCTCCAACACTACTGGAACCATCAATTAAAAAGGCAACATTCACTGAGTTATAACAGGTCTTGCTACACATCATTTGCTCATGTGTGCACAGCTTCTGTACCAGAGGCTTGACATATTTTGTAGTGCCAAACCAGTTGGGCATGTGATAAGAGAAGAAACCATTATTCCGACAGACAGCCTAAGTAAGGGGAGAGAGAAAATTGTCAAGGGAATTAGAAGTTTCTTCAGAGTTAGGCCAGTGATACAGTACAATGGTTAAGATGGTTTGTGTTGCATGGGGCCAAGCTTGGTTTGATCCCCAATAACACCCAGGATCTCCCAAGACCCTTCATAAATGATCCCTGAGCACTGCCGAGTGCACCAAAACACCCACACACACACACACAGAATTGGACATCATATTGTAAATGCTCAAAGTCAATTCAGCTATATACCAGTCACCTCTATATCTAGGTTTAAAGTTGCAAAATCCCTGCCTTCTTACCTTGTCAACAAATGCAACATCCTGAACCATGCCCAGTTCTTCAGGGATAGGCTTGGCCACAGAAACTATAAATACATTGACACCAAACTCCCGGGCCACAATGCCTGCTTCCTCGATGTCATCAGAAGGCCAACCATCGATAAATACCACCACCACCTTGGGGATCCCTTTTCTTACTCCAGTATCTGCTGTGAAAAATTTCTGGGCTGTATGCTTCAAGGCTTTTCCTAGTTTGGAAACAGAAGCAAAATGAAAGATCAGTGCTTGTTCAAGTGACATTTCTGTTCCCCTGTATCAATGTGATGCCACCAAATTTAAGAATTTAACTTTCATAGAACTTAATCCTAAAATAGGTGCATCACATGGAAAAGTTTAACTATTCATCAGTCCTATTTTTTTGTCTTCACATCCCACATTACTTCTTCCCCCTTCTTTTCCCAGAAGTCTCACATTTCACTTGTTCACATCAGTCAAAAATACAAAAGTGACTCCCACTTTTTTGTGTGTGTGTTAGGGCCACACTGACTGTACTCGTGGCTTACTCCTATTTACAGGCTCAAATTCCTGACAGAGCTGGGGACCACAGGCAGTGCTTGGGACTGAACCCTGGTTGGCCACTTGCAAAGCAAATGAGTAAATTCCTGTTCTGTCACTCTTGTGCTCCCTGTCCAGGCCGTGAGTGAATGAGTAAATATCTTTAAAGATGCAACAAAAGGCTTCTTTCAGAGGGTCCATAGTGACAGTCTATGGACTCTAGTTATTTCTAGACGTTTTAATAACTAGTTATTTCTATCACAGCCATGTTCACTAGATAAATTTGTTGATCTTTGTTTTTAACAGTTTAAATAGCTCTCTATAGTGTCCAATATAAGGCTTAAAACTTACAATGCTCATTTTGTTTGTTTTGCTCTGGGGTCACACCAGGCTGTGGTCAGGGCTTCTCCTGGCTCTGTGGTCAGGGATCACTTCTAATGAGACCCAGGCCACGAAACGGGCTTCTTGGGGATTGAACCCAGCATATCGAACCCAGGTAGGGCATATGCATGGCAAGCACCTTACTTGCTCTGCTCTCTCTAGGGTCCCTGCTTTTTTTTAATCTGTATTTCCCACTATAAGTTGAATATTTATCTCAGATGATCACAGTAAAGATTTCAGTGCCATGAGGTAGCATTTCACATCTTCTACAAGATGTGGGGTTATCAGTGTTTTACATGTCTGATAACTCATCCCAGACAACAGAGTTTTACTTACCTGTATTGGAATTACCTCCTCTGAAACCTACTTCCTTTATGGCAAACAAAACATCTTTGGCTGATGTAAAGTTTTTCAAATAAAATTCTATTTTGGGATGTTCACTAAGGATGGAAAAATGAAAAGATGTTATACAGGGTAATTGAAAAGATGAAACATACTTTTTTTAAATAAAAAGTACACTGCCCTTTCTTAATTCTATAACAAGCAATTGTATTGAATCTTAAATTTAAAATTTTGGTGTATTTTTGGCATATAATAAAGAGCAAAGTATTTTTATAGAGTTTGCAAAGTTTGTTTTATAGTTTTTTTTATAGAGTTTGCTATAATCTTGTAAATATGCCAAACAGTATATTCATAATACTACATAGTATGTATCTCTACAAGTTATACAAATAAAGAAACAAGCTATTTAGGTAATTTGTCCAACAAAAGAACCACCTTTTAGGGGCTGGAGCAACAGTTCAGTGGGTAGGACGTTTGCCTTGCGGCCCACCCGGGCTCGATTCTGGGCATCCCATATGGTCTCCTGAGCACCGCCAGGAGTAATTCCGGAGTGCAGAACCAGGAGTAATCCCTGAGCATTGCCAGGTGTGACCCAAAAAGCAAAAAAAAAAAAAAAAAAAAAAAAAAAAGCCACATTTTATATTCAGGTTTTCCTGGTTTAAGGCATTTGTATTAATAGAAGCTTGGTGGAGTGTAATTTTCATTTTGAAAAATGAATTGGGTGAAAATAGCCAGAAAAAAAGTGCATATGTGTAACAGTGGTATGAAACTCAAAACATAGTAGAAAAGACCTGAGAATCAGCATACATACCAAAGGCAAAGGTTTGCCCAAACTTGAATATATAATTGATACACAAATCAATGGATTAAGAATTGCTTTTCTTGGGGGCCAGAGCGATAGCCCAGCGGGTAGGGCGTTTGCCTTGCATGCAGCGGGCTCGTGCCGCCCGGGTTCGATCCCGGCATCCCATATGGTCCCCTGGCGACCGCCAGGAGTAATTCCTGAGTGCAGAGCCAGGAGAAACCCTGAGCATTGCCGGGTGTGACCCAAAAAGCAAAAAAAAAAAAAGAATTGCTTTTCTTTTGGTCCCTCTGACTTTATTTTTTAAAAGCTTTATGTTGATAGAGTTCCTTTGGGGTTTGTTTGTTTGGGGCCACACTTGGCAGTGCTAGGGCTTATCCCTGGCTCTGCTCTCAAGGATCACTGCTAGTGGACGAGGGGGACAATTGGGGATTCCTGAGATGGAAACAGGCTGCATGCAAGGTAAGTCCAAACTTGCTGTACAATCTCCCTGGCCCCCAAGCTTCTTTGTTTTAAATGTATAGGACAAAGAGTTAAATTATATAGAAAACAACAAAGTTAAATTATTATGCAAAAAAATCTATCTTAATTAAAAGCCAAGGATAAAATACTAACATAAAAACAAATAAGGTATAAATTAACACCGCTGATAGTTTCAACTGGATCAATTTTCTAGAAGAAAATTCAAAAAAATAGGGGCTGGAGCGATAGCCCAGCGGGTAGGGTGTTTGCCTTACACGCGCCGGCCTGTGCCGGCCTGGGTTCGATCCCCGGCATCCCATATGGTCCCCCGAGCACCGCCAGGAGTAATTCCCGAGTGCAGAGCCAGGAGAAACCCCTGAGCATCGCTGGGTGTGACCCAAAAAGCAAAAAAAAAAAAAAAAAAGAAAATTCAAAAAAATAGAAGGAAATTAAAATGTTCGGCCAGAGAGAGCTCAAGTTGATCCCAGAAACCACACTGGCCCCAGAGCATCACCAGAAATTATTCCATGGGGCCGGAGCAATAGCACAGCGACTGACCCAGGTTTGATCCCCGGCATCCCATATGGTCCCCCGAGTACCTCCAGGAGTAATTCCTGAGCGAAGAGCCAGGAGTAACCCCTGAGCATTGCCGGATGTGACCCAAAAAGAAAAAAAAAATAATTCCTAAGCACCAAGCTATGAGCAACCCTTGAAACACTGCTAGGTGTAGCCTCCCAACAAACAAAAATAGAAATGTAACAGGTTTCACGAAAAACCTTGAAAATGTCAGTACTCTACAAAGTAATTTCACTTTCAGACTGAACAAGGATGCCATGAGGATGTTCATAATAGCATAATATGCAACAGTAAAAAAAATCAAAAGCAGGATGATTAAATAAATAATCATACAAAGGAGAAAGAGTACAATGAGTAGGGTGTTTGCCTTGCAGAGGCCGACTCAGCACCACCGGGAGTAATGCTTTAGTGCAGAGACAGAAGTTTCACCAGGTGTAACCCTCCTCCACCAAAACACACCTCAAAATCCATTTCCGAAGGGTATTTGTGATAAGGTGAAATATTACTACTGAAATATTAATATAAAAGATAGAAGACTAATAGCCTGAATTTTTTGAAAAATGAATACATGTGCAAGATTAACTATTTTCTTAAAGTAACAGAAGGAACTAAAACATACTTATTATATCTGGTATATTTGGGAAATTTGTTTTCATTGTATTTTGTTAAGTTTTTTCAACTTTGGGGCTGCAGTAATATTGCACAGTGGGTAGGACATGTGCCTTGCACCTGGCCATCTAGGGTTCAATCCCTGGCATCCCATATGGTCCTCTGAACACTGTTAGGAGTAATTCCTGAGCAGAGCCAGGACAAAGCCAGGAGTAACCCTTGAGCATTCCCAGGAGTGACCCCTCCGGCAAAAAAAAAAAAAAAAAAAAAGGTTTTCCAGCTTTCTATAATCAGTATATTGTCAGCCTAAATGTCACCAGTATTATTTTTTAAATGAATGAAATTAAAAGGTGAATCTTCAGATCATGAATCAAGAGCACAAGAGAATCAAAAGCTGAAAGACTAACAATAGAATACGGAGGAGGAATAGACATACCACTGCTTCCTTTTGTGAAGAAAATTTAGGAACTGAGCCCAGTAGATATGCAGAGTTAGCATGACTTTCAGTCTACTTTCTGGTACTTAAAGAGATAGCAGATAAGTGTCTAAATCCTTTCATTCCAAAAAATAAGAAAAATTCAAAAGAAGGTTTTAGACAACTGTCCTTCCACACAACTCAACATGTTTATACTGAACCTGCTAAATAGATCACTCATTTGTTAGCATTTAAATTCTCCTCCCATTTCAACGAGAATAGTAAGTACCTGGCTTGAACAAGGCCCACGTGTGGTCCTTCTGTTCCAATTCCCAACATTAGAGCCACTTTCCCAACAAAATTCTTCTGTAAGTTAAATCGGGCGCTGCCCAATATTAAAACTTCCATCAATCAGAAATGCAATGTCTGCTTTACAGTCTGTGAACACTCAAACAAGACTATCTGTTAGCAGTTTCAAAGGGAGGCAGGGAAGAGACAATAGCTCTTTTCCTAAATGGACTCTTACCTTTATTACCAGCTTTCTTTTCAGATGTTTTTTTCAATCGTTTACCTGAAACAAAGGAAGCGGCTTGGCATTAGCAAAAGGAACACAGTTGCATAGCAATAGACCTCTATGGGGACTAATCAAGGAGCATCATTCTTGAACATGCTTAATTTCCTTATAACTTTCTGTACAGAAGAGGCAATGTCTACCCAAGAAAAGTCAGGACAGCAGCATGCTTCCATATTTCACCTGCTTCCAATCCAGGACTTTATTCCCTCCAGGAACATTCAAAGTAGGACTAGAAATGATAGGTACTAAAGCACTTAATGTATTTGACTTAACATAGCCACAATCTTAGGAAAGAGTTAAAACAGTTATATACTCATCCCTTTTGTTAATATGACAAATAAATCTAGAAAGTACTAGATTCATTTCCTTCCCCTCTGGCCAGATTTTAAGAGGAAAATGTAGAATCTCAAGAGACTACATGGTAGCAGGTAGTAGAAGGAAAGGGAATTTCAAATATAAAATTGAGCGTATCCTATATACCAATAAATTGAGGATATTTGCTTTGTGTTTAACATCAATTTTTTTTAATAGGGGTCATGCCCTGTAGTGATCAAAAGGGCCATTTTTTTAAAGGGAAATGTCTATCAAGAACACAAATATAACTCCCCAATACTGTGCTAGTCTATAGCTTCTGCCTCATACCTGTGGGTGGACGTGCTGTGGACACGGCTCGTCCTGTGGCTTCCTGGGGACCACTTTTGCCTTCTGTGAAAATAAAGAGATGGCTATTTCCCTCTTCTATCTTGACCATCAAAGCGCAGTGAATTTAATTTAAGATTCTATAGGTTGATACACATATTTGGAGTATGCGAATTTGCAGGAGTAACTGCTCCATGCTCTTTCAAAGAACCCAAATGGGGGGCCAGAGCGATAGCCCAGCGGGTAGAGGCGTTTGCCTTGCCCGCAGCCGGCCTGTGCCGGCCGGGTTCAATCCCAGCATCCCATATGGTCCCCTGAGCACCGCCAGGGAGTAACTCCTGAGTGCAGAGCCAGGAGTAAACCCTGAGCATCGCCGGGTGTGACCCAGAAAAAAAAAAAAAAAAAAAAAAAAAAAAAAACAAAGAACCCAAATGGAGTCTTACCTGTTAGTTGAGAATTCTGTGAAGGATCACCCAAACTGAATAATTCACATTCTTTTACTAGTTTTTTTTTTTTTTTAATTTAGAGTTGCATGGTAAATACCAAGTCACCTGATTGCAAAAAATTCAAAATTTCCATTTCTTCTTTTTGTTTCAATTTAGCTTTTTTGGGTCACACCTGGCAATGCTCAGGGGTTACTCCTAGCTCTGTACTCAGTAATTCTCAGGAATTACTCCTGGTGGTGCTCAGGGGACCATATGGGATGCTGGGATCAAACCTGGGTTGGCCACATGCAAGGCAAACGACCTTCCTGCTGTGCTATTGTTCCGCCCCAATTTCCATTTCTAACTTATGATGGCAAATTTTTTCTCTTGCCCCCCACTCCCCACACATTTGACTTGAGTGAATCCTGGATCCATGAAGTGTCTAAACCTATAAGTGATCACATCAGTCCTGCTTTTTTCTCTGCTCTTTTCTCTCTGTCAAAGAAGTTGGGCTGAGGAAAGCAGAAGCCCTTTTCCTGGGTGGCCAGCAATATTTACCCGAGTAAAAACAATGAAATTGGACCTACTTGTCACGGTGAAAGAAGCTGACCATCTGGAGAGGGACTGAGATTGGATACCATTGGCAACCACCGATGAATAGTTTTCTCGACCGGTAGACTATAGATCCGTACTGGTCCTCCTGAGTTGCTGATGACTCCCCTACACCATGAAAACGACACACTCTAGCCACACTTTCCCAGACATCTGAGCCATGTAGAGTGCCATGTTGAGGAAAAGCTCTTCATTAATCCAGAAAAGAGCAGTAGCACAGATGCATCTAAGAATGTTACCTGTCTTGGTAAAAACCATGCTTATTCAGGTACAAATATCTGCCCTGGGGGTGGGGGCAGAGGGAAAAACTTGGGGGTGGTTGGGATAGTGGGGTAGGGAATGTTTCATTTTGTCTGATCTGGGATTACTGGCTCTGCCCTAAGGAACTACTGGGGGGTATATGGTACTGGGGACTGAATCTTGCTCAGCTATGTGCCAGGCAAGCACCTTCCTCACTATGCTATCGCTCTTGCCCTCTGTCAAATTTCTTAGACATTTATAGGAATACGTGTGTAGCTCCTGTTCCCTACAACCCAGCAATTCGGAGCTCAGAGCATCAAACTGCTTTCTTTGTCAAGCCCTTGAGCTACATGGTCTTGGACTTGATTTGCACTGGCCATTTTGCTGGAGGCTGGCCTCTAAGCCCACTGCACCCTCTGACTGCAGTGACCTGGGAAAAGAGTCATCCAGGTCTGAGTCCAGTTTATTCCTCTCCAAAGTGGAGTGACACGGGGACAGTGGCAGAGCTGTCCCAGAAGTGAAACAGTGGCTGATCAGAATGCCATGAATGCAGGGATGGAATGAGATACAAAGCAATTTTACTCTAGTCAGAAATCCTGGGGCAGTGGGTAATATAGATACAACCAAGGGGAAAATGGACATTTATCTATAGTCTACAGCTAAAGTCTACAGAAAAGGGTGGTGGAGGCGGTGGGTTTCTCGGAAGGGAAAAGAATCATCACCTAGTGTTCTCCTCTGCCTGGCACGTTGGCTCACCTGTGAACCGCAGCACCACAGATGCTTGACACAGAAGCATATACAATGTTGCCAAATACAGGGAACTCCTCCAGGGACAGTCGCTCGGGCACAGCACGTCTGCTTTCTCTCTCCGGATGTCCAGACCTCTGGTGAAGCATGTGATCATGAAGGGAACTGAAGAGAAAGGAGGAGATATAACCTCCATGCTTAAGATTTCAGGCTGTCTGATGGTGATAAGAGTGGTGTAGAGTGTTTGCCTTGCATGTGGTCAACCTGAGTTCGATCCCCAGCATCCTATATGGTTCCCCAAGCACCGCCAGGAATAATTCCTGAGTGCTGAGACAGGAGTAACCCCTGAGCATTGCTGTATAAAATAAAAAGATAAAATAAAAAGTGGTGTAGAATAAGCATGTGGGATAGAGCCCTCTAATCCTCATACCTGGAAAGAGTACTGATTTATGTACCATTCCGCCCTGCCCCTCAAGGTGTTGCTCCTGCCCCTTGAGATGTTGCAGAGTGTGGTTGCGGTGCCTGACTGCGTTGGCAGGTGGCAGACAGGAGACAGGCTTGTCTACACCCAGGGCTCTGCCCGTGGGCCCTGGATGGTTGACGGTCTGACATAGAAAAAGACTGGGCTCCCTGGGATGAACCCAGAGCCACAGCAGAGGCTGGCAAGCTACCCATGGTGTATTCGATATGCCAAAAACAGTAACAATAATGGATCTCATTCCCAATGAATGGAGACGTTACTGGCGTCCACTCAAGCAAATCGATGAACAATGGGAACAAAGTGACATGTGACCATCCTGCCATTCCAGAGCTGGAAGTGCAAAAGTTTTCCAGTTTAATCTAGTCTTCAGACCCTGGGGTGCATAAAGTCAATGGCAGCATTTTCTCAGATATTTCTTCTTTTAAGTCTGGGGAGGGTGGTTTGGGCTAGGTCTGGCCGTGCTCAGAAGACAATGTGGTGCCAAGGATCAAACCTGGGTCTCCTGCATGCAAAGGCTGTGTTCCAGCCTGTTGAGGGTTCTCTCTGTCCCTAATCTGCCAACGTTTTCTAGAGGGTGGGTGGCTCTTTCTTTTTCTCTTGTCGTGCCAATGATCAAACCCAGATCTCATGCATGCACAAGACATGTTCTCTACCCTGAAGCTCCTCCTAACACATAATTTTGAGAAAAGCACTGAAAATACGCTCAAGTTTTACACACTCAGTGCCACTAACAAAGAGCTGAAAATTTTTATTCTTTATATATTTTTTGCTTTTTGGGTCACACCAGTGGTGCTCAGGGGCTACTCCTGGCATTTCATTCAGGAATTACTCCTGGTGGAGCTCAGGGGACCGTATGGGATGCCGGGGATCAAACCTGGGTTGGTCACATGAAAGGCAAATGCCCTACTTGCTATGCTATTGCTCTGGCCACTAGAGCTGAAGTTTTTATGACAAAAGGTGCTATATAGAGACAACCTCTTGGTAAATCTGTCAAGATAATATAACATGTTTGTCCACTTACATTGATAATAATGTTATTATCAATGTAATGTTGTATTATTCTAGTATTTTCTAAATACTGGAAATGGCTGCTAATAAAATGTTTTGAAATATGTTAGTTAAAAACAAAGACACAAACCTCCCCATGACAGCACACGACTTAGTACTTGCTCATCTTATTAAATCCCAGTACAGCAGTTTCTGTGGACCTGATCCTTGGCCTGTCAGCAGGGGTGAGTGCAGGTCAGCAAGGATAACCCCCAAAACGCACCAGAATGCAACAGAACTTAAAATTCTAGTCAAAAACAAGCGCCTCTATTCCACAGCAAGGAGCCTGGCCTGTGTGTGTGTGTGTGTGTGTGTGTGTGTGTGTGTGTGTGTGTGTGTGTATGTGTGTGTAGCCTGGTGCGGTACTTACCTCGATTCTTTCAAGGAAAGCCGATTTTAGAAAAGTCTTTGTCTTTTGGCGGTGGTGTGGGGGCCTCAGAGCCACAGTACAGTTCATCTTCCACACTACTGATCCGTGTTTTATCCCTGGCACCCCGTTTGGCCCATAGGATCCCATCAAGGAGGGGAGGCTCTGATCCCCTGAGCTCAGAGCCAAGAGTAAGCCCAAGTAACCCGAGTACCACCCGGGCGCTACCTCAAAAAAGTTTGTCTTTTATATTGTCTTGTGTGCTTGCACTCTCTCTCTCTCTCTCTCTCTCTCTCTCTCTCTCTCTCTCTCTCTCTCTCTCTCTCTCTCTCTCTCTCTCTCTCTCTCCCTCTCTCTCTCTCCCTCTCTCTCTCTCTCTCTCCCTCTCTCATCTCTTGTATCACTTGTCTTCCGGTCGATCATGGATTTGTTACATAAAAGACATTTCTTTTTCAGACATTCTGACCATCAAAGGGGCTTGCAGAGGCTGCTTTTTATAGCGGTTTCTCTTCCAGCGGGGTTGGGTGGGGATGGGTGCGGATCAAACAAGATGGGACAACGTGGTAAACACGGTTCTCTCTCTGTCTCTGCGTTCCTCCCTCTGTCATTCTCCATCAGCTTCAACTTTGAAGTCGTGCATTTCTGGCCCCAAACGCAACACGACACCCGGGACTCGCCTAACCCAGCCTCGACCTTCAGCAGCCTCTGCTCGACGTGCGGGAGCAGAGGCGGGGCGAGGGCAGGTGGGCTCTGCCGCGCTGCCAGGGACACCCCCATGGGATGTGAGGGCAGAGGGCGAGCCGGGGCCCCAGGGCTGCGCTCGGGAACAGCCGAGCCCCGGCCGTGGCGCGCCGGCTCCGACTCCGGCCGCCGCCAGCGGGGAAGCTCGGGCGCGGGTCTCACCTCCCGCCCGGGACCAAGCCCCCGCTCCCTCGGCGCGGACCCGCCACTCACCCGGCTCCCTCAGCGCCCGCGGGCTCCGGCCGCAGCAGCACACACACCACCTGCGGGGAGAGGAGCGGGCTGCTAGTCTGCACCCCGCTGGGCGTGGGGGCGACGGCCGCGAGGGGCTCATACCCACCGAGGCAGAGGGCGAGGTCCAGGCTGCGAACATGGTCGAAGGAAGTCCAGGAGTACTGGCACCTGGGAAAGAGGGAGAAAGCGAAGAGGCTCGCGGAGACCCTGCTGCCCCGAGCTTCCCTCCACCTCGGAGCCCTGCACCCCTCGCAAACCCAGGAACGACCAGGGCACACGGAATCCCCAAGAAGCCCCTATCCGGGAGCGGACGCCCCTTTCCACCTATACGCTTGGATGCTCCTGCTGCAGATGGAGGCACACGGAATCCACGGGCACGCCGGGTGCACTCTGCAGGCAGCCGCCCGGGGAGAAGGGAGGCGCCCGACCCGCCTCCAGGCTCCGCACCTGACTCGGACCCGCCCCGCTGCGCCCGAGTGCGGAGAACCGCGCTCCCGCGGCCGCTATAAAGGCTGGACCGCGCGCATGAGCACTGTGCTGGGGGCGCGGGAAGGGGGCTGGGAGCTCCCCAGGGCCGGGCGGTGCCGTCCTGCCCCGCCCTCCCGCCTAGACACCGCGCGGAGCCCCGCGCCCAGGCGCCTCCCCAGCCGCGCGGCGCGGGACGCGGCCACCTGGACGCCGCCCGAGTCTCTGCGGGGGGGGGGGTGGTGGGCAGGGGCCCTGGGCCACCGCGGGACTGCGCCTCCTGGCGTCCAGGTGAGCCCCCAGCCCCGGGTTCCTGGCGCCACTGGACCGACTCCGGGCTCGGGGCTGCCCCACGTGCAGGGGGTGCGGCCCGCGGCCAGCCTGGTGTCGGCCAGCGAGGAGGGCGCAGGCCCGCCGCGGGGACTCGCGCTGCGGAGAGCGAGCAGACACCTCCGGCCTCGGAGAAAAAACTTTCCAGCCCCTGCTCCCCATAAAACAGTTTCCCTGCTCTAAAGTCAGAGCGGCCTGAGTTAACCAAATGCACCGCCTTCAAATGATCGGTTCTGTGGACCCGAGGACCCGGCCTTCTTGCGACACTGGCCTTGGGCTTTCTCCTAGCCGGCTGCAGTCGCCGCTCAGGGCAAGAACGTGTTTAGGAGGCCCCTTTGCAACCTTTGCCTTCTCTTCTCTTTTAAACGAGCAAGAAGTACCAAACTTGCAGAATTAAAATTATCTTTTCTATCACTGTTTATCGAATGCTCCCGGCTAGGATTGGACAACCTCCTCCAATTTGGCTGTTCAGTTTGTCGCGATACTATATAATTAGGGACTGTTTACATTCTGTCGAAAAAGAAAAAAAACCCAAACCAAAAATCCAAGCAGGCACGTGCTAAGCAGGCACGTGCTCCAGTGCCATGGAACAGCTTGAACCAGAGTGAGTGCTCCCATGGGGGCTCAACCCTCCGGCAAGTCTTTTCACGGAACCATCTGGAACTTCACGACTCATCTACCTGGGCTATATCTCATTGACTTTTATGAGTTCCCAAAAAACAAACAAAAAAAAAATTGTTGCTTTGACACATTGAAGAAAGCTAGTATATATATATATATATATATATATATATATATATATATATATATACTATATATATACTAGCTAGTATATATATATTACTAGCATATATATATATATGTGTGTGTGTGTGTGTGTGTATATACATGTATATATGATATATATTTAATTTCTTTATCCCAGGAGGGATAAGACTTCTCAGTTCTCAGGTCGGTTCCTCACACTGACCATTAAGTCTGTTGAAGAAAGACTCTGCAGTGGTACTGGCTTCTGCAGTGGACGTTCCTGGAAGAGTGGGAAAGGAAACTCTGGGAGCGGGTACGTTTGCCCTTAAAACAAACTGTTAAAATGATGGTATGTGTGTGGTTTGTTTGGGGGGATAGACTGAGGGGGTTGTCTGGAGCCAAGTATTGCAGGTAGGACATTTGCCTTAAGCCCAACTGATCTGGGTTCAATCACTGGCAACACCTGAACCGGCAGGAGTGATCACAGCTTAGCTGCCCCTCCCCCAAACAAAACAAAAGGTTAGTTTTGCATAAAGATGGGTGACGTTTTCAGGCGGTCTTCATCAGGTGTGCCTGGTTCGTCCTGCTTTCGAGAAGAGCATCTCATATTCAACATGGATTGCTTTCGAAAGTTCCAGCATCCCAGCCTTGAGATTCTAATGGAATTGATTTGGAATGGTTGCCAGGGCGTTGCAGAGTTTTTAAAGCTCTCGGGAGACTCTTTCATGTGTTTCCCTTGATACTTAGCTGCATGTTAACATGAGTTGCAGGTTAAGCAAATCACTCTAATTTTAGGTTCGTCGTTCATTCCGTGTACATTTAAAATTCACCTTCCATGGGCCTATTGTGTCCCCTTGATAAAACATGGCTGCCTTCTCTGACCTGCTGACCATTTGAAAGCAATCCTTCACTGAAAGTTGAAAGTTCGGTTTTAGAAGTAATTTTCTCAGAGTAAACTGTCTCTGACTTGGTGCAAATGGGAGCTGCAACAGGAACAAGTAGCTGAATGGTTTCAGAATGCGCGGGGACTGAAAGGGTTTCTCTAGAACAGTGTGGAGAGTCAAGAGGGTCGGGTTTATTGTTCACAGAGATGTGTCAGCTTATAGGACCCCACTCTTGCCCTGTTCTTGCCTATGTAGGAATCTGGAGTTTTGGGGTATTGTTTCTTTTAAAAAATACCGTATTTTTCTGTTTTATGTTTTATACACTTTTTTTGGTGGGGGCAGGTGCACAGCTGGTACTTCTCTGGTATTAGCCTTGGTGGGCTGAGGGAGATCATAGGGGTGCCTGGAATCTAACCTGGGTTAGCCCTGTGTAGGCAAGCCCTTCATTTAGTGCTATCACTTTGGCCCCAGTTCGTTTTTTTTTAATTAAGGTACCATCACTTCACTTGTATCACTTGTATCACTTGTCTTCCCGTTTTGCTTGATCAGGCACCAGTAGCATCTCCATACATCCTGTCACATGCCAGGGTAGCCACGGGAGGGCATCTGCTCGCTCCAGGAACATAAAGAGCCTCAAACCATTCCATCAGGTCATGGGTATGAGGTCTCTAATGTAAGATACCCTGGTTTAAAAATTATTCATCATTAAGCTTCAGTCATACTAAGTTCTAACAACTATTCCTTCAACAGTGTCCATTTCCCTTCACTTATGTCCCCAGTTTTCCTCCCATCCCCACCCTACATTGATGGCAGGCACACTTTTCTTCCCCCTTCAGGCACTGTGTTTTTACAATACTGTTTCTGTTATTGTTTCATGCATAATATCTCTTTCTTTGTCTTTTAAAAGTAATATCAATTCTGTTTTACCCCTATACATTTACTTGGAAAGGTGGGTTTTGAGTCACAACTAGTTGTGCTTAGGTCTTACTCCTGGCTCTGTGCTCAGGGATTCACTCGTGGTGCTTACAGGACCGACATTAGTCATAGTGAGTAAACATTCATATATTATTATCTTGGGAATTGCTCAGGAGACCATGTATTACCTGGGGTGCCCAGGATGGAACCCGGCTACTACATGTGAAGTGTACGTTCCACAGCCTTGGAGCTGCTCCCTTCTCTAGTATACAGTATTATTGACAAAGGCTCATAAGTCATCCAGGTTTCCCTAAGTTTTACTCATTGTTCTATTTCTGTTCCTGAATCCCACCCAGGATATCACACTGCATTGAGGGGCAGCATTTCTCAGAGCCCTCTGAGCTGTGATGATTTCTCAGATTGTGTCCATTTTTGATGACCTCGACAGCTTTTTCAGAGAACATGGCAGATATTTTGTATGGCGGCTCCTCAATTGGGATTTGTGTTTTTCTTATTAGACTGGGATTTTGTGTTTTTTGAGGAAGACCACAGAGGTGAAGCAACGTTCTCATTCTATAATATCACAGGTATATACTGTCATGATTTATCACTACTGATAACGGCTAGGTGACCTGCCTGCAATTGTGTCAGCTGTGTTTCCCCACTGAAAGTGGCTCTTTTCCCCCCCCCCTTTTCTTGCTGTTCTCTGGAAGGATGCCACTGTGTGCAGCCTGGCCGGTTGGGGGGCTCTGTTCATTCCCCTTATAGGCACAGCTGCTATGTAAATTCTTAGTCATTCTGCAAATATTTGTCTCTTCTCCTCTATTTGTTTCCCATTTGTTTGCTATGTTCAGAAGTCTTTAAGACAACTGTAAGCTTGAAGACTATTCTGTCTGCTTCTATATACTCAGTCGCTTTTATAACGCTTTGGAATGTAGAATTAACACTTTAGTAAAGGTTGCTCCATAGTTTCGGTCCAGGAGATTTCTGCAGATGACTGATCCTTCTTTCTCACAGCAAGATTTTAACCAGAAAGTTTGACATTTGGCTCTTGAGAAGGGTGTAATGAAAATGTTAATAATAGTGATCCTGACGTTGTGCCAAGATCTCAATACCTGTTCTACTGTAATCTTGGGGACATAGCTGCAAGATGGGTATCATGTGAATTTAGAAACAAAAACATCTGGTGCCCAGATTAAGAAATGTGTTCGTAAATACACCACTAGAAGGCAGTGCTGCAACTGATCTAGGTCTCTGAAGCTCATGCCTCAATCACAGATTATAGCCCAATAAATTATAGCCCAATAAAGGGATGTGACTCAGTGAGAACATGTGCCTCACATGTCTAAAACTATAAGGAAAGTCTTGAATCGCGTCAGGGAGTAGTAGAAACAACAAGGGCTACAAGAATATGGAGAAAGAAGGAATTCCCTGAGTGGGAGTGTCTGTGAACTCTTCCAGAAGGGTTTGTACTTTCTGCTATGAAACTGGTATGTCCTCAATAGAAATGCATAATTTATAAGTTAACATAAAACAATGATTAAATACTATTAGGTATTCTAAATATAAACTTTCCAATTTTGCTTGTGTTATTAATATTCAGGTCACACAGTAATTTCTAAAATACGTTTCTATGGAGGGAAAAAACCTATTGTAATGCAGTGTAAAGATTAGTGTGCCAAGTGCTGATCCCAAGCCCCTTTCTCCAGAGGTTCCCTTAGAAATGACTTTTTTAATAACATGCATATTGTAGGACTCCTCATGCTCTGTGTCCCTGGGACACGTGGTTGATCTGTGGTGTGGTGGTCAGGTGCTAGTGACAGTGGTGGTTGGACACTACGAGTCTTTTTAGCCAGTAAGCATTGTTGAATGAATCACTGGAACCTGGAATACAATATGTTGTACATGTGGTCCTGGGGAATTATATGATGATGGTACTGCTAAAATATGAAGCTCATAGTTTCTAGTGGAACAGAGGAGCAGCTGAATATGAATGTTTTCAAATTATTATGCATAGCAAAGGCCAGTTCCTCTGTTACACATTAGTTGTTAAAAGTTAGAGCATAGAAACCAGCTCTCTGAAACACTGTAACAATAAGCTGAAATATTTAATAAGCCTTAATTTCCTCCCTAGTCTACTAGTTTTAATGTTCTACTGTAATAGTATTTTCATATTGCGATAATAATTGAAGACATTTTAATACTTTTTAAAATATAAACCTCAATAAAATAAGACATCATTATTAATGTAATTTTAAATACAAAAAATTTTCCGGGAAAAATTGCTAATTGCAAGACGCATATTATTTTCATAGGGGTTAAAGTGTGAACAAAATGCACATCTACATTTTTAATTCTAAAGAAAACAATTTTTATAATAAATGAACCATTTAAAAGTAAACAGTACTTTAACCATATAAAAAGGAATTCAGGGGACAAATAAAACCCAGAATAGTAATTAAATTTAGGTTTAGGATTCCTGGATAGACAAAGAAAAAACTCATTATACTAATTATTGAATGATAGAAATATTTATCCCCTCTTGAAATAAAAATCATTATCCCTCTTGAAAGAAAAACTATTTTTCCCCAGAAACAGTTATAAAAGGAATTGCTGATTCAGAGCATATATAAAGAACTCTAAGCAATGTGAGAATATTTTCTTCAAAAAAAGACATTTATAGGAGGCAGACACTTTCATTTGACCATTTCTTCAGCCTTTGAATGGGGAAAGATTGGCCAGTAACTTTACAATTTGAAAATAAAATGCATTCAAATTGCTTAACCAACTTTCACACTAAAGAACATCTTTAATGATAATGTTGCATCATGTATGACAAACATAGCAATGAGATTTGCTCAGCTTTATGTTACCATGAAAGCCACAATTATTTGAAATTTAATTGGTTTTGAGAATCATTTTCATGGATGGTGGAAGAAAAGCACAGTTTCAGCTGTTTTTTGGACTGAACTATTTAAGGTCAACAGTTTTAAACTGTAATAAGCACCATTACATGGCCAAAGTTAATTCAACTTATTTAAGTCACAGTGTTCTGTTTTGAGTTTTAGTTCTATTTCTTTAAAAGACATTGTTATAGGAAAGTTCAAAGATGCAAAGAGTAGACAAATGCCTTTGCAAAGATGCAAAGAGTAGTAAATGCCTTTTTATCTATTACTCAATATAAATGATTGATTAATGCCATTTCTGTTTCTCTTATGTTCTTACCCTTGATTATTTTGAAGAAAAACCAAACATTATAATCTTCGATCTTGAAATATTTTTCTCCAAGACAAAGACTCTCCATATTTTTTTTAAAATTTGTTTTTGGGCCACACCCTGCAAGGCTCAGGGGTTACTCCTGGCTTTTCACTTAGGAATTACTCCTGATGGTGTTTGGGGGACCTATATGTACCTGCAGTATATATATAGGCGCCTGTGACTGAACACTGTTTGGCCACAGCAAGACAAGTGTCCTACCTATTGCTACGGCCACAAGGACTCTTTTATTTTATTTTTATTTTTTTTTTTTTTTTGCTTTTTTGGGTCACACCCGGCAATGCTCAGGGTTACTCCTGGCTCTGCACTCAGGAATTACTCCTGGCGGTGCTCAAAGGGGACCATATGGGATGCCGGGAATTGAACCCGGGCCATCACAGGCGGCCGCGTGCAAGGCAAGCGCCCTACCCGCTGGGCTATCGCTCCGGCCACACAAGGACTCTTTTAAAATATAATCGCATCACTATTATCATACCTGAAAATTAATTCCTTAATATCATAGCAGTTTATGGTTTATATTGTTGCAATTGTTTCATAGATTTTGTTTTTAAAATGAATTGTCTGCTGAATTAAAGTCAAAATTAGATTTATAAAATATACTTTGTTGGCCCGGGCGATAGCCCAGCAGGTAGGGGCGTTTGCCTTGCACACGGCCAGCCTGTGCCAGCCTGGGTTCGATCCCTGGCATCCCATATGGCCCCCAAGCACCGCCAGGAGTAATTCCTGAGTGCAGAGCTAGGAGAAACCCTTGAGCATAGCCGGGTGTGACCCAAAAAGCAAAAAAAAAAAAAATATATATATATATATTTTTGTTTTTATATATGTATATACATATATATGTATTTAGGTGTGTATGTATATATATACATACACACCTAATCCTATATATATATATATATATATATATATATATATATATATATATATATATAAAGTGTCATATTTTATGTGCCCAAACCAGTAACAATTATAGACCTCATTCCCATGACCTGAGCGAATGGTTTGAGGCTCTTTGTGTTCCTGGAGCGAGCAGATGCCCTTGGGCTACACTAGCACGACAGGATGTATGGAGATGTTACTGATGCCTGTTGAAGCAAATTGATGAACAACAATATACACACACACATATATATACTATATATATGCATACATACACACTATTGTTATTATTGTTGTCATTATTATCATTATTATTATTATTTGTTTGAGGGCCACACCCAGCAGTGCTCAGTGCTTATTCATGACTCTATGCTAAGGAATAACTTTTGGCATTGCTCACTGCATCATATATGGTGCCTGGTATTGAACCTGTGTTATCAGGATGCAAGGCAAGTGCACCTGCTGAACTATCTTTTCCAGCCCCCTTCCAAAATTTTTTGAGTATTTTATTTTATTTATTTTTAGCTTTTTTGGGTCACACCCAGTGATGCTCAGGAGTTATTCCAGGTTCTGCCTCAGAAATTTCTCATGGTGGTGCTCAGGGGACTATGTGGGATGCAGGGGATCAAACCCCGGTCGGCCATGTGCAAAGTAAATGCCCGCCCTGCTGTACTATTGTCCCAGCCCCTACTCTTCCAAATTTTTTAATAGGGTAGTCCCCTCCTTTTTTTTTCTTTTTGGGTCACACCTGGCGATGCTCAAGGGTTTCTCCTGGCTCTGCACTCAGGAACCACTCGGCGGTGCTCGGGGGGACCATATGGGATGCCGGGGATCGAACCCGGGCCGGCGGCTGCATGCAAGGCAAACGCCCTACCTGCTGGGCCATTGCTCGGCCCCTGGGGTAGTCCCCTTATATTCTCTAAAGGCGACTAAACTTTTTATCTATAATTTTAAATGTTATTATTCTGATCTCAGATATTTTAGTATGTTTTATGTGTTTTGAACACATTTTTGTTGTCATTCTCAAATTGGCCTTTTTTTTTTTTGATTAGGTGACATTTGTATTTGGTTCCTGAATCTTTTTGACATCAACTCTACTTGTCTTTGACAGTTTCCTTCCTTTCTGGTGTAACAGAATGTTCCAAGCTCATCTTGGAAATGCTTATTCATGTAAAGGAATTAGCTAGTTCTGCAAAGAACTCTGGTTCCCTGTAATGACTTTGATATTATAATCTGGATGCTGTACCTACATGTTGGTACTGAGTTTGTTCAGTACCAACATGTTCGAGTACCAACATTGTTCCTAGGCTTTTTAAATGAATAGAATTAAATATAAGTTTTTACCCTTTTAAAGGTAATATAGCTTTGTGCAAATAGTTCCAATTTTAACTCAGAACCATATGTTGTTTGGTTTTTGGGCTATACCCAACTGTGCTTAAAGGTTATTTGTTGGGTGACATGCTCTACTGAGCCTTAGGCTACTGCTACATTCAGTTTATGTTAAGAGCTGCTTCCTGCCTTTAGGGAATCTCCAGAGCAGACACAATGGAGCTTGGGCAGACTTGGATTGATTTCACAATTTTACATGGCATATATATTCTTATTATGAATCTTGCTTGCTCCAATTCAATACTCTTCCCTACTCCCACAGGTCCCGCAAGGGACATACATGTAGATAATCCAAGAATACTTGGCCATGTTGGATCAATATTAATATAATCAGTTCTAGTTCAAAGAGACATGCTAGTGTGCCTCCTGGCAAACTGACGTGTCTCTGATTCTAAAGGTAATGCCAAGTGAATTATTCAGATGAATTTTGGACCTTTGTGGGATCTAGAGTCTGGAATCAGCTAGCTATATATTCATGGTAATAAGTATTAATGCCGTTCTCTACAAATTACATTCTGAACTGCTTTCTGGTTCAGAGATGCACGCCTCCCGCTCTGCTCAGGAAGTCAGCTCTGGCATTGTGAATCTAGAGCCAAAGAGCACACCTGAATATCTGCATTCCTTTATGGTCACTTATCTAGCTTTCTCTCTAGATAGTCCAGCCCATGATGGGCAGGGCTGGAAGTTTTTGGCAGGCTTCTATCTATAAAATAAGCTGGGAGAAGGAGAAAGGATTTTTTGGCCATTTTTGCCTTTTCTCCTCTTCTTCCTACTCTCTCTCTGCCTCTGCTCTCCTTTTTCTTCCCTGTTGGACCTTAGCACTTGGTAGTGGATATCTTGGCCTAGGCTTCTAAACCTACATGTGGCCAGGGCCCAGTTAGGGAAATTAAAGTCTGGGGTTTTTCTGTTTCTCGATTATATCCCAGAACAAGTGTGAGTAAAGCCTTTTTGATTCTTGTGTCTTTCTCTATCCTCCGGTAGCTGATTCCCTGTGATAGAAGGGGATCCCACACCTGTTCCTGGATTCTTTTGGGGAACTCAGCAGTTTTCCGACAGTTACTCCTGGCTCTGTCCTAGGAATTATTCCTGGCAATGCTTGGGGACCATGTGGGATGCCAGAGATCAAACTCTGGTTGATCACATGCAGGAAAAGCACCCTACCTGCTGTATTATCACTCCAGCCTTACTAATACATTGCTGTTATGTTTTGATTTGGACCATACCCTGCAGTGATCAGGAGTTACTCCTGGCTCTTACACTGAGGAATTTCTCCTGGCAGTGGTTATGGGATAATAGGGATGCCAGGGTAAAACCTGGATCAGTCTCATATAAGGCAAGCATCTTACTCACTTTACTGTGGCTCCAGCTCAAGGACTGATACATTTTTATAATCTTTCAAATGTACCTGAAATCTTAATTTTCATTGATACTATTTAAATTATTAGTTTGGCAAAACTCATAGTACCTAAAATAGTTCTAAAATAATAATAGTTAAAATATACAACAAAATCACTTGATCACTTGACATCCCGTTATTTGTTGATTTGCTTGAGCGGGTGCCGGTAACATTTTCATTTGTTCCTGTTATGTGCCAGTGTAGCCCAATGGCATCTGCTTGCTCCAGAAATATGAAGAGCCTCATACCATTCGTTCAGGATATTTTTTAAAAAAAGTATTTTATTATACCACTGTGAGATATGCAATTACAAAAGATATACAATTAAAAAGTTCATATTTGGGTTTTGGTCATACAGTGTTCCAGCACCCATCCCTCCACCAGTGCCCATCTCCCACCACCAACGTCCCCCGGTTCCCTCCTTCCTCCCCAGCCCGCCTCCATGTCAGGTTCTTTATTTCTTTTTCCTTTCTCTCTCTTTCTCTTTTCCTTCCCTTCGAGACTATGGATTACAGAACATACATTAAAGGGTTGTCATGTGTATCTTTTGCCTGTATTTAATGCTTA
>JAJIBD010038967.1:0-84806 GCA_021461705.1 Cryptotis parvus | reverse complement strand
ATTTGCCTATAAATGGATGTGACATGGAGAAGATTATGTTGGAGCAAAATTAGCCAGAAGGAGAGAGATAGATACAGAATGATCTGCAATTTATCTGCATAACATAAATATATATGTACATATTATGATACCAATATCCAAGGTCAAGTGAAACATATATCAGGAGGTCTTGGCCAAGGTGGAAATTATCACAAACGTGTGGGAGCCAGAGGCTGGTAAGACAGAAAATGGAACAATGTGCTAACAATTGTCGAGGGTACTAATGCCAACCTAGGAACTGAGCATTAAATAGAGGCAAAAAGATACACATGACAACCCTTTAATGTATGTGCTGTAATCCATAGTCTGGAGGGGGAAAGGAAAAGAGAGAAGAGAGAGAAAGGGAAAGAAATAAAGAACCTGCCATGGAGGAGGGCTGGGAGGGGGAGGGAACCGGGACGTTGGTGGTGGGAGATGGGCACTGGTGGCGGATGGGTGCTGGAACACTGTATGACCAAACCCAAATATGAACTCTTTAATTGTATATCTTTGTAATTGTAAAAATAAAAAAAAATTTTTAAAAAAGATGGAATTTACCATAAAGGTGGGAGTCCGATGTTAGGTAAGATAGAGAAGGGAACAGTGTGCCACTAATGTCAAAAAGTTATATTACCAGCCTAGAACGGAGCATTGAATACAGGCAAAAAAGATACACATGATGTCCTCTAAGTGTATGTATTGCTAATCCACAATGTGGAAGAGAAGGAAGAGAGGAAAGCGAAGAGAGAAAAGAGATAAAGAACCTGCTATAGACACAATAGCCAGAATCTGGAAGCAACCAGAGTGCTTGAAAAATCAATGACTGGATAAAAGCTTTGGTACATCTACACAATGGAATACTATGCAGCTGTTAGGAAAAATGAAGTTATAAAATTGCCTATAAATGGATGGACATGGAGAAGATTATGTTGAGCTAAATTAGCCAGAAGGAGAGAGACAGATACAGAATGACTGCATTTATCTGCATAACATAAATATATATGTACATATTATGATACCAATATCCAAGGTCAAGTGAAACATATATCAGGAGGTCTAGTCAAAGGTGGAAATTATCACAAACGTGGGAGTCAGAGGCTAGGAAAGACAGAAAATGGAACAATGTGCTAACAATTGTCGAGGGTACTAATGCCAACCTAGAACTGAGCATTAAATAGAGGCAAAAAGGATACACATGACAACCTTTTAATGTATGTTCTGTAATCCATAGTCTGGAAGGAAAGGAAAAGAGAAAGAGAGAGAAAGGGAAAGAAATAAAGAACCTGCCATGGAGCAGGGCTGGGGAGGGGGAGGGAACCGGGGACGTTGTTGGTGGGAGATGGGCACTGGTGGCGGGACGGGTGCTGGAACACTGTATGACCAAAACCCAAATATGAACTTTTTTAATTGTATATCTTTGTATTTGTAAGAGATAAAAAAAAAAAAAAATGTGGGGGCAGTGGTGGAGGTAAGAGAGAAGGGAACAGTGTATGACCAAAAGCTAAACATGATAACTTCTAAGTGTATGTCTTTTTTTATTTGCAATCTCACGGGGGTAATAAAAAAATAAAAGAAGGAAGAAAAAAAAAGAGAAAAAAAAAAAAAAGAACCTGCTATAGAGGCAAGCTACGGGAGGGGGAGGGAATCGGGGGACATTGGTGGTGGAGGAAATGGGCACTTGTGGAGGAGGGATGGGTGCTGGAACAGTGTATGACCAAAAACCCAAACATGAACATCTTTGTAATTGTATATCTCACGGTGGTATAATAAAACATTAAAATAACTTTAAAAAAATAGTTACCTGTAGCATATCTGCCTGGATTGTATGACCCAGAATGGTGTTATGAATATCTCAATGGCCCTTGACAACAAGAAGATTTCCCCTTGTCCTAGTCACTCTAAAACTGTAGGGATACAACCCCACGGGAGGTTGCATAGCTGAAGTGAAATGAGTCAATTTTAAAATTTTGTTTTAAAATAAATTTATCGTATGGTGTCAGTGAGTGATTTGTGTACCTGTTTTATGTATTTTGGGGTCACATAAAAGTTTCTCGGATGAAATGTTTAAGAAGCCCTGATATAGTCAACAAAACTGTAAATATATCATACTACACGGCTCTCCCACAGTGCATTGTCCCTCCCACTCAACCCATCTAGTCTGTTTATCAGAGAGGGAGTGATTGAAGGAGACCTACACATTTATCCAGCCATCTTCTAAATGAAGGGAATGGAGGGAAAGGCCCAAAGCCAGAATTTCAGCCATTACAAAATGATGTGCCCACTGAAGATAGGGAATCTTGGAAGGCAGGGCCTTGCCTTGGAGCCAATAACATAACTTTCTTTTTAATTTACTTTTAATTGAGTCATCACCAGTTAACAAGAGTATAAATGTTTGTGTGCTTTAGGGACACAATGTTTCTATGCCCCACCCACCTGCAAAGGGCCACTATCTCTCCAATACAGTCCACTGACCTTACCAACCCACCACTCCCACCACCAGTTTCTAGGTTAGAGTCTAAGGGTTTGGCGTTCTTTGAACATTGTTCCTTGCCTTGCTTTGTTTCTTTATAAGCCACAGATGAATGAAAGTATCCGGCATCTAATCTCACTCTTATTTAAGAACTTCCACTACAGCCAGGTCCATTCATGTTTCAGTAAAAGGGAAGATTTTATTTCTTCTAACTGAGTAGTATTTGATCATATGTAAATACTACAATTTTTTTTGGGGGGGGGAGGGGTCATACTTGGCATTACTGGATATTGCTTCCAGCAGTGCTCAGGAGACTATGGGGTAGCAGAGAGCAAACCCAGGTCTTCTGTATGCAAAGCATATGTTCAGCCCTTAATTTCTTTACCCTAACTCATCTGCTGGGCACTTGCGTTGTTTCAAGATCTTGGTCATTATAAGTAGTGTTACAGTGACCAGAGGTGTCATATATATCTTTGCATTAGTGCGTTCATGGGATAGTAGTCAAAGAGAATTGCTAGATAATATGGTATCTCTGGTTTGAATTTTTTGACGTCCTGGGAGTTGAACCCAGGGTTTTACTCGGACAAGGTATACACCCTATGACTGAGTCACAATTCCAGTCTTTTTCTTTTCTTTTGAAGAATCTCCATGTTTTCATAGGAGCTGTGAGCTTACATTCCTGACAATGGAGAATGAGGGTTTTGTTTTCCTACATTCCCACCAGCACTTGTTTTGTTTTGGTTTGGCGGCCACATTTGCCTGTGCTCTGAGTTTACTCCTGGCTCTGCACTCAGGAATTACTCCTGGTGGTGCCCAAATGTGGTGCTAGGAATTATACCTGTGTTAGCCATATGCAATGCAAGTGCTCTAACCCCCTGCACTATCTCTCCATCTCTCCAACTCAGCACTTATTTTCCCCTGGCCTTTTGAAAAAATGTAGACCATTGCAAAATGACGTATTGCCATTTTGAATAGTGTTTCAATGATAATCAGGATAATGAAGAAGCCTTTTTTGGTCTTTTTTTTTTTTTGCCTTTTTGGGTCACACCCAGTGTTACTCAGAGGTTACTTCTGACTCTGCACTCAGGAATTACTCCTGGCAGTGCTCCAGAGACCATTTGGAATGCTGAGGATCAAACCCATCAGTCACATGCAAGGCAAAATCCCTACCCTTGTAGTATCACTCCAGGTACCGCCCCCTTTTAAAAAAAATTTGGAGGGGTCTCTCAAGCAGTGTTCCTAAGGAGGCTGGGGAAGAGGGGTCCTGCCAGCATTTCTCTGCCAATAGCATTTTTCTGCCAGGACCAAAGTATGCAGTGCTGCTTGGACCTTGGGATGCCAGAGATTATCTGGGACACCCTCTCAGTGCTTGGGGCTTCCAGGGTGAAAATGCTCTTGGGGCATTTTGTTTTGCTGAAGATGGAAGTGAGGTTAATCACATGCAAAGCAAGCATCTTAACTCCTGTACTATCTCTTGATCCAATGAGTGTTTTTGAGAGATAGTGCAGCACTTTCCCTTGCATGCAGCTGAGCCAGATTCAATCTCCAGTAGCCCATATGGTCTCCTGAGCCCACTAGAGTGATTCCTGAGGGCAGAGCCAGGTGTAACCCCAAGCAATGCTGGATGTAGCCCAAAAGCAAAAGCAAATGAGTGTTTTTCCATGTAAAATGTTGGCCATCTGTATATCTTTCTTGGTAAAATCTTGTCTTCACTTTTGGGATTGTAATTTTCTGGGATTATTGAGATTTTTTTTTCAGTTTTGTGTATGTTTGTATGTTTTTGCCATGTCCTGTAATGCTCAAGGCCTACTCAGGGGCTACTTCTATCTTTATGTACAGGGACTCTGGTGCTTGGGGTTCTGGCCTGTGTACTATTCCTTGTAGTGCTTGGGGGTTCTGACCTGCAAACCACGAGCTCCAGGCTGTTGATATATTTCTCCAGTCCGTCTTTTTCAATTTTGTGAATTTCTGTATTTGTTGAATTTGTCTGTCTTGCCCGTTTTTAATCATCTTTCCCTCTGACCCTTTTTCACTTCACTCTAAATAGGCTGTCACCTTATTTTTACTCAAACAATAATAACAACAGCAGCAACAACAAAAATAGCGAAAAATGCTGGGTAGGTTTCTGCCTCCAGAGTGTTGCATTTCCCTGTTTTCTACCTCCTCTCCCTTGGCTTTCTGAAGACTCCTGCCTTTTTACTCACCCAACTCAGTGCTTATATGCCATGTTCTCAGAGAAGTGTTCTTTCACCTGTTAGACTTACAACTCCACAGCCCACCCCCAGAATTCCCCTCTTTAATTTTCTTCATAGATGTAATTCTATTGACATATTTTCACTTACCTGTATTTTACTTGCTTGTTTATGGCCTTCTCCCCAGCACTGCCCTGCCGCCGCACCCAGCACAATACAATCTGCATAACCCTGTTTTATTTACTATAGATACTCCTAAGTTAAGAAGTGTCTGCATTTAGCTATGCTTAATATTTACTTATTAAATAAATGAAGATTCTTTTTTCAAGGAGTTTGTAGGTTTTATATGTGTGTCATAATTAAAATAACTGAATTTTTTTTTCTTCCTTTGGACTTGTTTCCTGTGACTAATCCCCAATTCTTACTGATAGGCATCTACCTTTCATTCTTAGAAGGATCTCCATCACTTGTCAGCCCGAGCCTGGTCCTCACAGACTGGGATTTGGGGCACTTTAAACTTTTATTCCTCTTATCCCATAAATGGATCTTTCAAAAAAGAGCAAACTTTGAATGAAAACCATTTTGTGTATTGGTCTGAGAGCTTTCCACCTTATTAGCTTTGTATCTGATAGTATTCTAACATGACAGATTGCATAAGGAAGTATACGCTCACAATCACAATTTTCAAGTTAAAAAGAATGTGGTATGAATAATAGCAACTCTTTTAGCAATTAAAATATTATTTATTTTCTTCTATCTCTTCCTGTTACCCACAGGAAATAGGTGATTATCCTTGTAAAGTTCTTAGATTTGACATTTAGAAAAACCTAAACAGATTAGATGCTGTCACTATTGTTAGATTTTAAGATCTCTCACTACCTACGCACTTTTCTCAGGAACCTTACAAAAAATTTCTGAAATAATTAGGATCAACTAAGTGATATAGCTTCATTTTTTTAACTGGCATTTGCAACTTAGACAATAGAGCTAGACAGCTCTGAATTAATGAACTGTCTCACTCAAGTTAATAAAAAGTTTGGAAGCTGGAGGGACCCAGGGATGTGGCTCAGTGTCGAGCTCTTACATTGTATATGGGAGGCCTTGGCCTTGATGCTGACCCTATTCCCTCAAAAAAAAAAGGATTTTTAAGGATATTCGTGTGAATGAAAAGAATATTTAACTGTTAACAATAATTTTTTAAAAATACTTTTGTTTTCTTTTACTTCTTTTGCCATACCTGGCCATAGTCAGGGCTTTACTCCTGGCTCTGTGCTCAGGGATCACTCCTGGCTCGCTTGAGGGACCATGTGGGGTGCTGAGGATTGTACCTGGGTCAGTTGCCTGTAAAGCAAGTGCCCTACTCATTGTACTATTGCTTGGATCCCATAATTTTGTTTTCTTAAAAGCTAATTCTCTGTAGACTATTTTATTTTCTCAAAGGTTGCAAAGAATATCATGATAAATTGTAATCTTTACTGATTGAACTGATAGAACTCAAACCCAGGGAGACCTAAGTACCTTAAAATGCCAGCAGAATTAATAAAAAGGGCATTTATCTTTATGAAGCAACAGTTTTAAGGATCAAAAGTCTTTTACAGCATCAATACTGTCTCCATTACTGCAGCTCTGTGAGAGAACTGGAAAGAAAGAGGAGAAAGTAATTTGTCATGCTTTCACAGATAAAGAAACTGAGTTATTAGATCTCTTCCTGCCTGAGAACACAGTGGTACATCAGGGCCATCAACTGCAAAAAAAAGAGACTGCTGTGTCCACTTGACTGTTAATATACAGGATGGTTTTTCAGATCATTCTGCACTACCAACATAATTGAGATTATATTACTCAATTATTAAGTAATAATAGAAGATGGTCAGGGCAAAGTGATGATAATGTGCCAGAGTTGGATTGAAAGTAGAGTCTAAATCTTATAACTCTCTGTCCATTGATCCTGTCATTAAGTTATATGACTAAATGGGTGAAACTCATAAAAAGTGACAGTCTAGTGCTGTTAAAGACTAGCCAGCATTGAGCGAAATTAGCCAGAGGGAAAGGACAGATATAGAATGACTGCATTTATTTGCGGGATATAAAAAGTAGCATGATACCAATATCCAAGACCAGACAAAACATGGATCAGGAGGTCTTATCAGTGGGTAGAACCTACTGAAAATGTGTGGGAGCCAGAGGTTATGTAATACAGAGAAAGGAACAGTGTACTAATAATTATGGTAAATGATAATACCAGCATAGAACTGAGCTTTGAAATTAGGCAAAAGGATATACATGATAACCTCTAAACATATGTATTGCAAGCCACAATGTATAAGAGAAGGGAGGAAGGAAGGGAGGGAGAGAGAGAAACAGAGACAGAGAGACAGAGACAGAGACAGACACAGAGAAATGAAAATTGCCTGCCATAGACACAGGCTGGGGGTGGGGGGGATCAGGGGATATTTGTGGTTGGAAACGGGCACTGGTGGAGGGATGGGTGCTGGAACATTGTATGACTGAAACCCAAATATGAACACTTTGTAACTGTATGTCTCACGGTGGTATAAATTTTTTTTAAAAAATTAAAAAACTAGCCAGCATTTGTTCAATTAACTTTCATTTTATATGAACAGACCAATTTACATTTTGGCTTATCTAAGGGAGACAAATCTTAGAAATTCTCTGTGGACATTGTCATTTCTTCTGTCATTTAGGAATTGCTTATGTGATATGAAATGGATCTTGATTGACTAAAATTTATTAGCAGTCAGGGAAAAAAAGGACACCACAAGTTAAAAACAGTCATCATTGGGTGAGAAAGGTAGAACAGGGGTTAAGGTTCTTGCCTTGCATCTTTCTCACCCTTGTTTGATTTCCTGGCACCACATTAAGGTCCCCTGAGCACAAACAGGGGTCATTTCTGAGCACAGTGCTAAGAATAGTCCCTCAACACTATTGGGTGTGGCCCCAACCCCCAAATAATCATCATTTTGCTTAAAAGAAAGTGTGACCAGCCAAATGGGTAGATCAATTTTCAGTGGGTTGGCTAGTCCATTGCATCAGCCCGAGAAATCATGTGATGCATTATTCCATAATCAGAGAATAGGTCACACAGGAAAGGAAAAAATTAAAGAAAGGGAGTGAAGCTATTTTTTGCTAAACATTTAAGACATCTTTTTGCTTAACCTTGTAAATTCAGCTATATGTGACTAATCATAAATGAGAAATCAAGACATATTTTACCCAATGGAAAAGATTCTTAGAGATGAGCATATATAAGCCAACATAGGATAATCCTCTGTGTATTTCAAGGGTATGAACATTTTGCCCTGCTGGGGGGGGTATAAAACTCACAACAGATACAGAGCCTCACAAGTGGCTGAGGAGGCTAGAACTCGGCTTGCACCGGCCTAGCTAACCATGGAACCCCGAAGAGGGCAGATGGGTTTTGGGAGTGGTCCCGTCGCCTCTGGGGGTCCCGAAGCAGCCGGATGAGACTCCGCCCATCACACTAGCCACCATTTTCGCTGTCCGGACGCTGGGAAACTGCCTCACGACCAGATCAACAGAGCAAAACCAGTTCGAGCCCAGGTAGGCGGCTCCAAGAGGCGGGAATCACTGGGAAGTCGTCAGATGGAGGCGTGGTCGCCCTTTCCCCCTCCATTTTGTTGAGCCTGGTGTCCCCACCCAGGAGCTGCCCGCAGGCCAGCATACAGAGCCTCACAAGCGGCTGGGGAGGCTAGAACTGCTCGCGAGGCCTAGCTAACCATGGAACCCCGAGGAGGGCAGATGGGTTTGGGGAGTGGGGCCCGTCGCCTCTGGGGGTCCCGGAAGCAGCCGGATGAGACTCGCCCATCACACTAGCCACCATTTTCGCTGTCCGGATGCTGGGAAACTGCCTCATGACCAGATCAACAGAGCAAAACCAGTTCGAGCCCAGGTCGCGCCGCAAGTGGCCGCGGTCCACTAAAATGGTGAAACAGTAATGTCTTTTAATGCGCTGCTCCACCCAGCAGACCAGCCTATCACAGCCCGGCTCACGTGGCCGCTTGCAGCCGCGCGGTTCATCAATAAATGCTGGATTTTGAGATGACTACAAGAGTATGCTACCCGCACGGCAGAGTCTGGCAAGCTACCCATGTGTATTTGATATGCCAGATACCAGTAACAATTATAGACTTCATTGCATGACCTGATGGAATGGTTTGAGGCTCTTTATGTTCCTGGAGCAAGCAGGTGCCCTTGGGCTCTACTTGCATGAGACAGGTCATATGGAGATGTTACTGGTGCCTGCTCGAGCAAATCGATGATGAACAGGAAGACAGTGATACAGTGATACAGTGATTCCACGAAGAGCAGGAAAGTTTGTTGGGAAGGAGATATAGAGAGGAAAGAAATGACATACAGAACCCGCCAAGTGGTTGAGGTGCGGGAGGGGGGAGGGAGGTGGGGACATTGGTGATGGGAGATGGGTTTGGGTGGAGGCTGCGTGTTGGAACACTGTAGAACCAAGGCTCTACATGAGCATCTTTCAATTAAAAAATAAAAGGTGGAATCTACCACAAATATGTGGGAATCAGAGGTTAGGTGAGACAGAGAAGGGAACAGTGTGCTAATATTTGTCAAAAGTGATAATACCAGCCTAGAACTGAGCATTGAATATAGGAAAAAGATATACATAATAATCTCTAAATGTATGTATTGCAATCCACAATGTGTAAGAGAAGAGAGAAAGAGAGAGAGAGAGGAAGAGATAAAGAACTTGCCATAGAGGCAGGCTAGGGGAGGGGAGGGAAGTGGGGACATTGGTGGTGGGGAATGGGCACTGGTGGAGGGATGGGTGCTGGAACACTGTATGACGGAAACCCAAACATGAACATCTTTGTAATTGTATATCACATGGTGGTGTAATAAAATATTTAAAAAAATAAAATAAAAACTCACAACAGAGTTGTGTTTTTCTTTTTTCAAACTTTATTGAAACACTGTGATTTACAAATTTCTTCACAGTACAGTTGTGAAGCCTACTTCAAGCCCAAGTATGCCTGATCCAGAGACTCAGATACGGGGCAGAGTTGCTACCAGCTCTCCCTGTGCTCAGCTGACCATGAGGTGCCCAGGAAGGAAGGCGAGTTCTAGCCTGGGCCCGCCATCTCAATAGAGCCTTGCAAGAAGCCAGAGGAAATTCCACACCATGAGGGCCACCATTTTCAACATTCAGACTCCACAGCTCGTCAGAGCTCCACCCAAGAGAAAAGCCATCTCTCCTCGTTCATCAGTAAATACATGAGATGAGAGCCTAGTACTGAGAGTGTACCACCCGCATGGCAGAGCCTGGCAAGCTACCCGTGTCGTATTTGATATGCCAAAACCCAGTAACAATTATAGACCTCATTCCCATGACCTGAAGGAATGGTTTGAGGCTCTTTTATGTTCCTGAAGCGAGCAGATGCCCTTGGGCTACACTAGCATGCGACAAGACATATGGAGATATTACTGGTGCCTGCTGGAGTGATTATCAACAGGAAGACAAGTGATACAGTTGGCACAAGCATTCATTGTTCAACACCAGTCCCACCACCAGTGTGCCTGTCCCGCCACCAAAGGTCACTGCCTGCCACTCACTCCCCATCACCACACCAGCTCCCATAGCTGGCTGAAATCACATTGATCATTGCAACATATATATATAAGAAATATTTTAGTAAATCACTTGATCACTTGACATCCCGTTATTCATCGATTTGCTTGAGTGGACACCAGTAATATTTCCATTTGACCCTATCACATGCCAGTGTAGCCTAATGGCATCTGGTTGATTCAGGAATACAAAGAGCCTCAAACCATTCGTTCAGGGTCTTGACAAGCAGTCTGACCATCTTGTAGGTGGGAGGCCACGTGATCTTTTGATATTCCGTGGGATCTAGTCGGTAACGGCTCTAGTCCAGCGGTCATCTCCAAATTGCATTACATATCCAGCCCATCTGATTTTTGATGCCTTGGCAAATGAGACAGCATCCCTGACTCTGGAACAGCGGCGGAGGTCGGAGCTCCGATTCCTTCTTTCACTTGAGTGAGGCATGATGCATTCAGAGATGTTTGTTCCATTGAGAATGAATGGGGCCGCTGGAACTAGGTCATTTTTCATGAACATAGTTTTGCTGAGATTCAGCTGTAGACCTATCTTTCCACATTCTCGGTTGAAGTCAGCCAACATTTGTGCCACTTGGCTAATGTTTGATGTTATTAGAACAATGTCATCAGCAAAGCAGAGGTGGTTTAGTTGCCGACCGTCTATCTTCACTCCCATTCCTTCCCATTCTAATTGTCGCATGATGTTCTCGAGGGTGGCGCTGAAGAGTTTTGGTGAAATGGTAGCACCCTGCCGAACCCCTCTTTTGACATTGATGATCACTTTTTTGTAAATGGTGAGATCCTGGTGGTGAATCCGTAATACAGCTCACAAAGGATCTTGACGTATTGGGCTTGAACACCCTGTTTGGCTAGGGCTTCGATGATCGCTTCAGTCTCCACAGAATCAAAGGCTTTCTTTAAATCAATGAACATGATACAGAGTGGCATCCTGAACTCCCTACACACTTCAATGAGCTTGGTTACCGTGTGGATATGTTCAATTGTGCTGAATCCTTTTCAAAAGCCAGCTTGCTTGCTTGGTTGCCCTTCAACTAATGTTCTGCCAATCCTGTTCAGGATGACTCGAGTGAACAGCTTATAGATGACAGACAACAGGCAGATGGGGCGATAGTTGCCGATGTCGTGAATTTCTCCCTTCTTGAACAGTATAACTGTCTTGCTGGTTTTCCATTGGGAGGGCACCTTGCATTCGGACAGGTAGCGTGTGAAGAGCCGAGCTAGTGTATTGATGAGTACTGAGGGCAGATTCTTCAGGTGTTCAGGTCTGACTTTGTCTGGGCCTGGTGCTGTTCCTTTCTTTACTGACAAAATGGCATGTTGAATTTCAGAAGGGAGAACATTAGGAATGACATATCCATCCTGCGGAATTTGGTATGTGGAATTTGGTATTTTAGTAAATACCTGGCCTTAAACTGGGTTGCTATGTTACAATAGCATAGAAAGAAAGGAGCTGTATCATTTGTGCTTCTGGTCAGTCTCCAAAAGAGGATCTAGTTCTCCAAAACCATTGCTAATACTCTGTCTATTCTTTACAGAAAAGTAAGGCAATATTTTAATTTTTATCTTTGGGGAAATTTCTGTATAAACTGTAGACTATTTGATTTTTTTGAGAAATGAAAGTAAGAATATTTATTTAGTATCTCTTCTTCCCAGTATATATATATTTTTAAAAAATTATTGTAGCACTGTGAGATAGACAATTACAAAGCTGTTCATGATTGGGTTTCAGTCATACAGTGTTCCAGCACCCATCCCTCCACCACTGCACATTTCTGAACACCAAAATCCCCAGTGACCCCCCAGCCTGCCTTTATAGCAGGCTCTCTTCTCTCTCTCTCTCTCTCTCTCTCTCTCTCTCTCTCCTTTTGCACATTGTGGTTTGCAATTCCCAGTATATTTCTTTAGCAAAGTGTAAGCATTCAACATTAGCATGAGTGTTTTTGTTGCAATAAAATAAAAATGTATTTCCTCAAAAGTGCACCTACTTTGGACACCATATGTCTGTTGTTTTGGATTCACCAAGAGTACTACAAGTCAAATTGCGGTTGCAGGCAGAGTTCTGCAGTGAGAATTGTAATCTGACTTACTATAAATAAATTTCGCAACATTTTTGAACAAGGTATGGAACATTAGTGAATAAGCTGAACTACAAACTTTTTATATTAGTGTAGGCTTGAATAAACACTAAAGAATCTTTAAAATGTTAAAGCAAAAAGGTACTAGTTTTAATTTACGTGCTGTGTAGATAAGGTATAATTACTGAGCATTTTCACAGTATCACTTCACAAGTTGTTAAACTGAACATAGATCCTAATTCAACCTTTATCCAGTGGAACACTTTCTTTGATAATTTGAACATTATATATCATATATTATATGATATATCATATTATAAAATAGTTATCAAAATCTTTAAGGTTTAATTCCTATGAGCTTATATCTAGTAGCTTTAGGTAAAAACAGTCTTCTCTAACCAATCTTTCAATAACTGAGTGCTCTCCATTATGCACCAGCCCAGTGTTACGTACCACAGAAAAGCTCACAATTGTTCAGTAATGATTAAGGAGTGAAGGAAAGAGCAAAAGTCACAGGCATGAATCTGAGTTTGTTCCCCGTGCCACATGGTCCCTTGAGCCTGCCAGGTGAGTGCTGAGTCAGCCAAGAGGAAGCCCTGAGCACAGTCGGGTGTGGCCCTAAATCCAACAAACAAAAAAATCCTAGGCTAGAATATTAAGTAGAAGGCACTCAGATTGTAGTGGACAGCGGACAAACAAATCTTGTTTGAAACATTTAGTCACAGATGTTTGGAAGTGTACAAAATGTTCACTGTATCACACTGTCTTCCCATTGTTCATCGATTTGCTCGAGTGGGCACTAGTAACATCTCCATAGATGTCACTAGTGCAAGTGTAACCAAGGGCATCTGCTTGCTCCAGGGACAGGAAGAGCCCCAAACCATTCTTCAGGTCATGAAAATGAGGTCCATAATTGTTACTAGTTTTTGGCATAACAAGTAAATAAAAAATGGGTAGCTTGCCAGGCTCTGCTGTGTAGGTGGTATAGTCTCAATAGAAGGCTCTCATCTCAAGCATTTACTGATGAAACTTAAAGGGGAAAGATCAGGTTTTCTCTTGGATGGAGCTAAACAAAATATTAAAAGAGGAAAAAAATTAAAAAAAAAGAATAGGAATGGTTGGATCTGGGGATGGAAAATGTGTAGGAATGGTTGTATCTGGAGATGGAACTGATGAACAGAATGCTGACTGGAGAAGGGCTTTCCTGGAAGGACTCTGTACCCATGAGTCTTATGGGCATGTCCGGGTTGTCTTTTTGTCTTATATCTGCAGTTTAGTTAACATGACTGTATATTAAAGGGTAAGCCCTAATATAGTATATTTTAAAAGGTAATAGTAAACAATTCCTATATAATTTTTAGTTTTTAGGAAGGACTTTCTTCTGGGAGAGTCTGTTAAGCCACCTCTTGGAGCAAGATGTGGCGCTGTGCTTGGTCACTGAAATGGTGAAGAGAGAAGAGGAAGGGCAAAGGGAAGGGCTCTGCTAGAGGCTCAGCTGGAAGACAGTCTAGATAGTAACTGTAGGTCTAGATGTGGACTTTTGTAAAGTACCCGTGTGTATTGTGGACAAGGTTCATTGATTACTTTGCAACATCTGAGCTTTTAGATGTCCTGAAGTGACAATGTATGATAAAAAAATAGAACCAGTGAACTAACCCAATTTGTATATGTTTGATGTAGCCCATAGAAAGGGAGCATCTTGGACATGACCTTGTTAAACCATCTCTGAGTAATAAACATCAAGCCTTGTTTCTGTGCTTGACAGCAGAAGGCCAGAAGGACTCTCAGAGGAAGAGGCTGTTGCTGGCCACATTGAAGGTTGTTAGTTGGTGCACGCATGTCTCTGGCTGCAAGTAGGAATGCAGTATTGGTGCTTCCTTAGTGCTCGGCTTCCTTACTAACCTTTTATTAGTATGATTGGATAATGAGTTCTCTTAGAAGCTTATACTTTGTTACTGGGTTGCTTGGTGTCACTGTAACTTGAACATTACAGGGAATGCAGTATTTTCATTGTAACTATGCCAATATCTTCATTTAGAGGCCTTGCTGCCATTTGTCTTTTAATAAATTTTCTTTGCCAAGAAAGCCTAGATAAAAAATTTTTCCTTCACTTGTTATTGTATATTCTTGTTTACCAAATACTCATATAGCTTTGGGACTTTGAAATGGTCAATATTCATGGTTTATAAAGAAGCATGATACATAAACATGATCTTAGTAACATTATTGATGTTTAGTTGTGTAGGTAAATGACCCAGAAGGACATGTAAGACATAACTGCATGTTACTGTGTATGACTATGTTCTTTGCTTCTTTTTTTTCCGGTTTCCTATTATTCACATGTTCACTGTATCACTGTCTTCCCGTTCATCATCGATTTGCTCGAGCGGGCCCCAGTAACATCTCCATATGTCCTACTCATGCTAGTAGAGCCCAAGGCATCTGCTTGCTCCAGGAACATAAAGAGCCTCAATCCATTCCGGAATGAGGTCTATAATTGTTACTGGTATTTGGCATATATATCAAATACAACACGGGTAGCTTGCCAGGCTCTGCTGTGCAGGTAGCATACTCTTGTAGGCATCTCTAAGTCCAGCATTTATTGATGAACTGCGCGGCCGATAGGCTGGTCTGCTGGGTGGAGGTCTGACGAAAGAGAAGTCCGGATGTGGAAGGTGGGAGGCCCTCATGGAGTGGGGGGTCGTCTGGCTTATTCGGAGGCTCTGCTGGGATGGTGGGCCAGGGCTAGAACCCACCATCCCTCCCCGGCACCTCGTGAGCGGCTGGCTGTTCACAGGGAGAGCCAGTAGCAACTCTGCCCCATGTCTGCGAAGTCACATGTTAACTTCTAAAAAAATAATAAATCTTTCAAAAATCTGTTAAAAAAAGTCACAGGCATGGCATTTATCTAAGAAGTGCTGATTCTTTTTTTTTAAACATTTTATTATACCACCATGAGATATACAATTACATTGTTCACGTTTGGAGGTTTCGGTCACATAGTGTTCCAGCACCCTTCCCTCCACCAGTGCCCATCTCCCACCACCCATGTCCCCAATTCCCTCCCCCTCCCATGGCCTGCCTAAATGGAAGGTTCTTTATCTCCTCTCTCTCTCCCTCTCTCTCTCTCTCTCTCTCTCTCTCTCTCTTCCTTCTCCTACACATTGTGGGCTGCACTACATACACTTAGAAGCCATCATGTGCATTTTTTTGCCTGTATTTAATGCTCAGTTCTATGTTGGTATCAGACCTTTAGACATTTATTCACACATGTTCCCTTCTCTATCTTACCGAACCTCTGACTCCCACACGCTTGTGGTAATTTCCACTTTTGGTAAGATCACCTGGTATATTTATGTCATGCAAATAAATGCAGTCATTCTATGCCTCTCTCTTTCCTTCTGATTAATTTCACTCAACATGATTCTTTCCATGTCCATCCATTTATAGGCAAATTTCATAACTTCATTTTTCCTAACAGCTGCATAGTATTCCATTGTGTAGATGTGCCACAGTTTCTTTATCCAGTCATCAGTTCTCAGACATACTGGTTGTTTCCAGGTTCTGGCTATTGTGAATAGTGCTGCTATGAAAATAAAAGTGCAGATTGTGTTTCCGCTGTGTTTTTGGCTTCCCAGGGTATATTCCCAGGAGTGGTATGGCTGGGTCAAAAGGGAGCTCAATTTCTAGTCTTTGGAGGAATGTCGATATTGTTTTCCAGAAAGGTTGTACAAGTCGACATTCCCACCAACAATGTATGAGAGTCCTCTTTTCCCGCATCCATGCCAAGAAGTGCTGATTCTTTAATACTGGAATGTACTGAAGAAATCAATGTATCATAAAGTATTAAAAACACAAAATTGGGGCCATGAGCTAGCTCAAAGGATTGGTGTACATGATTTGCACTTAGGAGCCCCAGGTGTAATCCCTGGTATTACTGAGGGTAACCCTACACCACCAAACTAGGGGTAGCCCCAAGCACTACCTCTATGGCAGGCTCTTTTCCTCTCTCTCTCTCCCTCTCTCTCTCTCTCTCCTTTTGCTCGTTGTGGTTTCTAATGCCAACATATACATCCCTTTACTTACTTTCAATACTAAGTTCTAGTCTAGCCTCACTGTTTCCAACTATTATTGTCAGATTGGTCCCTTCTCTATTTTACCTACCTTCCGCCCACACTTGTGGTAGATTCCAACCTTTGACACATCTTCCTGGTCCCTGTTTTCTCTGCCTTGGATATTAGTTTCATAGTATGGAGGACTTAGCTCATTGAACAAGGGAAAACTGGAACTACAGAGTGATTACTTTTGAGTCTAAGTTCTGTGGAATTTACTTTGAGGTCTTGGTCATGTCCTGAAGTGTTTTGTTCAGACAAGTTAAGCAAGTGAATTCTGGTTTCAGATTATCTTGTATTCATAAAATGAGGTCAAGTAATTTACTTTAGTAATTTACTTCTCAGTGTCATATTTTTCTCACCTGAGAGATGGGACCAGTCTAGTATCTCCTTCAAAGGGATATTGTAAGAATTAAACAAGTTGTTGTGTAATTTTTATATTGCACACACACTTTGCTCATAGCTAGTTCTCAACATTATCACAAACAACATTTCTTTTATAGTTTAGAAAAGTACTTGAAATCTAGGCTTAATTAACCTTCCTTTGACCTTGTTTAAGGGTCTGCTTCCATATGGTGCTGCCATATGGCTCCTTTACAAATGCCTTGTGTTTACCTGTGATAAATTGGGCCAATGAAGGTCAGTACAATGTAGTAATGAACAGGCCTAACTGTGAATGTACAACTTTTCAAGGCCTCAGAAGTCTGTGAAAGGGTGTGGTAGAGTATGACAGATAAGCATGAGTCAGACAGACCTTAGCTCTGCACATAGTGCTTAGGCTCTTTGAAAGAGCTCTTAATTATGTGCCTTCTGGAAATTGCATAAACTCTTCTTCCATTATTTTTATCATCTGAAAAGTTGAGAAAATAATATATAATTCACTAGAGGGTTTTTGTTGTTGTTTTCTTTTTCATGAATACAGTTAAGGCCCAGAGAAGGAATCCAGGAAATTCTTTGAGAGCTGTGGTCAGGCATGGAGAGGTTAGTTCCCCTTTTTGGTGACTCTCTTGGGCAGTGTAGCCACAGCACCACTGATAAGTAGTCAGCCCATTGGCAACACGATGTCCACAAATCTGCAAAAAAAGAGTGAGCAAATGAGCAGATGAGATTAGATCTGACTAATGCTCCAAGATGTGCAGAGAGGGGCCCTACCACTCCCTTATTCTCAGTTCCTTCCACTTGTTCTAGAGTTCATGACTTCCTCGTGCCATGACCTATTGCTTCAGTTCAAATATAACCTCCCTCTCACCTTTCAGTTAGCTTAATTCATTGAATCCTGTCATGACCATATTACTCTCTGGAAAAGGGAGTAGCTCAGTGATGGAATAGATGCTTTGCATCCAGGAGGACTGGGCTCTATCCCTGGAACCAAAAGAGGGAGAATAAACTATTCTTATCTCTCCAGAGTCCCATTCTAGTAAGACTTTCCTAAAAGAGGAACATACAATTTCATGAACTAATTCCAACTAAGTAATGAATAAAACCGTCCTTTGATTATACTGTCCATTAGCATTTTAACTGAGTTCCAATGTTTCAATCCAAAGACTATCAAGCAATATGATGATCTGAAATAACAAGGCAAAATTGGTTTAGAGGAGCTGTTTGAAAATGAGAGTCTCAGCATATTACATAGTAGCTGTCTACTATGCTAAAATACAGAACTGGAGACAGCATTTAATACAGACCAGAAGGTGGACACTGTGTACATTTGATGACCAATCCTTCCTGCCTCGCACCAACAAGTTCATTGAGTGAGTCAACAAGAACTTTGGAGCCTGTACCCACCTCTGAAGGTAGAAGTGTGGGAAGGGTAAGTTTTATGGTAGAGAGTAGAGTAAACTTGGGAGTTAGGCAACTTGTTTCCTGCCTCCACCACTAAATAGATTTGTGACTTTGAGAAAGGTAGTTTCATGCTTAGACTTAATGACTACTATGTACTGAAAGACTGAATTAGGGGCTGGAGCGATAGACCAGCGGGTAGGGCTTTTGCCTTGCACGCGGCCAGCCTGTGCCAGCCCGGGTTCGATCCCTGGCATCCCATATGGTCCCCGAGCACCGCCAGGAGTAATTCCTGAGTGCAGATCCAGGAATAATCCCTGATATTGCCAGGTGTGACCCAAAAAAGCAAAAAAAAAAAAAGACTGAATTAGAGATCTCCTTGGCTATCCCTGCTCCCATCCCCCAGGTTTAGCCTGTTGCTTTTCCCTCCTTGAAAACAGAATGAATGTGGAGAATAAAGTCCATCTCAATTGCATTTAAACATTACTACATGGGGACTGGGATAAATGCATAAGTAGTAGACCATATACCTGGGCATGTTTGAAGCCAAATTCCATCACTGAGTACCACCAACACCCCAACACTGCCTGGTACAGTTCCTATGGCACCACAACAATGGGCAACACTGGGCAAGTCTGAACACTGAACTGTCAAGCTCACACAGGGAGTGGCCCCAGAGTTCTGTGGTGTGATCCCTACTTAAAAAAAAAGCGAAAGAGAGGCTAGAGAGATAGTGAAGTATATAGGGCACTTATCTTGCATGTGGCTGCCCCATAATCATTCTGAGCATCACATTTTACCCCGAAGTTCACAAAAAGTGATCCCTGAGTACAGATCACTTGATCACTTGAATCCCGTTATTCATCGATTTGCTCAAGCAGGCTCCAGTAACATCTCCATTGAACCCTATCACGTGCCAATGTAGCCCAATGGCATCTGGTTGATTCAGGAATATGAAGAGCCTCAAACCGTTCCTTCAGGGTCTTGACAAGGAAGTCTGACCATCTTATAGGTGGGCGGTCACGTGATCTTTTGACATCTTGTGGGATCCAGTCAGTAATGGCTCTAGTCCAGTGGTTGTCTCCAAATCGCTTTACATGTCCAGCCCATCTGATTTTTTGATGCCTTGGCAAACGAGACAGCGTCCCTGATTCTGGAATAGCGACGGAGGTCAGAACTCTGGATTCCTTCTCTCACTTGAGTGAGCGTGATATTCCAAGCATAGCTCTTTCGATTCCTCTCTGGAAGACCCGAATAGCATTCTCATCCTGCTCTCATAGGGCCCAGGTCTCTGAGGCGTATGTTAATGCAGGGAGAACAGTGGAGTCAAAGAGATGTGCCCAGAGTCGGAGGTTCTTTGTCCTTTTAGCTATTTCTTCGATGCCTTTGAAGGCATTCCATGCCGCTCTCTTCCTCCTGCACAGCTCAGGTTTTAGGTCGTTCATCATGTTGATTTCTCAACCTAGGTACACATAACTGATGCATTCCGAGATGTTTGTTCCATTGAGAGTGAATGGGGCCTCTGGAACTAGTTCATTTTTCATAAACATGGTTTTCTTTTAGATTCAGCTATAGACCTATCTTTCCACATTCTTGATCGAAGTCAGCCAGCATTTTTGCCGCTTGGCTAATGTTTGGTGTTATTAGAACGATGTCATCAGCAAAGCGGAGGTGGTGTAGTTGCCGACCATCTATCTTCACTCCCATTCCTTCCCATTCTAATTGTCGCATTGTCGGGAGCGTCGCCGGGGGTCCCCGACAGTGTCAGGACAGAGGTTGTCTTCTACCTCTGAGGACGCCGGGAGAAAGATGAAAACTCACGAGTCCGGTGCAGTTCCAAAAAATGGCTTTTATAGTACAAAAGCTCTTCCACAGCAATCCAATATAATGAACAAACTCTAGCTCTGGTCCGAACTTAGACCATACAAGAGCCTAAGTCTCCCACCAAAGAGAGCGAATGTCACCCGAGCTGAGTCCTACCCAGAAGGAGCGAAAGGCCAAAGAGCAAAAGACCAAAGCCAAAAAGCCAAAAGCCGCAGGGAGCCAAAAGCTGAAGGCTGAGGAACCAAAAGGCAAAAGGTGAAGGGGCCTCAAGTCAGCCCCTTATATACACCAAAGTAATCCAATAGGGAGGTTGTCATGCCAACAAAGAACCCTAAACAGAGTGTAGTGCCACACCCTATTGCAGGTATAAACAAAGGTTATGCCAAGGACTAAGGCCAGATTATCTCTTATGTAAAACACTGGAGAGAGAGGGGGCTGATATAAAAGTAATACATCTTAACTTCATGAGCTTCATGTAATCTAGATGGTACCCACAAGGTCCTTATTATTATCTGCACCAGTGTGATTCTGAGTATCTTGTTCTCATGTACTGAAAGGGTCATACTCGCCTGCTTAGAGCAAACTAGTATGATCCTTCCTATAGTCTTCCTTTAGTCTCAGCGTAGCCAGGGTGGTAGTCTCCTGGTAAATTCTAACTGTCCCACGTTGGGTGCAGTGGGTATAAAGAGGAGCTGTGCCCAATCTAGAAAATATAGAAGTCTTAGTAGATGTATAAGTCAGAAGTTATTCAATCAAGGTGACTTCTGTAACTGCCACACCCTCTAGCAGTGTTTACATAGAAGAGAGGTCTCATTAGAATGAACCTTGACTTAAATAAGATTAAGCTGGGTGTGGGTAAAACAACAAAGCTCCCAGATTAGCTAAATATGTCCTCCAACATCGCATGATGTTCTCAAGAGTGGCACTGAAGAGTTTTGGTGAAATGGTATCACCCTGTCGAACCCCTCTTTTGACATCAATGATCACTTCTTTGTAGAATAGTGAGATCCTGGTGGTGAATCTGTAATACAGCTCACGAAGGATCTTGATGCATTGGGTTTGAACACTCTGTTTGGCTAGGGCTTCGATGACCGCTTCAGTCTCCACAGAATCAGAGGCTTTCTTTAAATCAATGAACGTGAGACAGAGCGGCATCTTGTACTCTCTACAAACCTCAATGAGCTTGGTTACTGTGTGGATATGGTCAATTGTGCTGAATCCTTTCCAGAAGCCAGCTTGCTCGCATGGTTGTCCTTCATCTAGTGTTCTGCTAATCCTGTTCAGGATGACTCGTGTAAACAGCTTGTAGATGACAGACAACAGGCAGATGGGGCGATAGTTGCCGATGTCGTGAATGTCTCCCTTCTTGAACAGTAGAACTGTCCTGCTGGTTTTCCATTGGGAGGGCACCTTGCATTCGGACAGGTAGCGTGTGAAGAGTCGAGCTAGTGTATTGATGAGTACCGACGGCAGATTCTTCAGGTGTTCGGGTCTGACTTTTGTCTGGGCCTGGTGCTGTTCCCTTCTTTACCGATGAGATGGCATGTCGGATTTCAGAAGGGAGAACATTGGGAATGACATATCCATCCTGTGGAATTTGGTATGTGGGCAGGTGGATGTGGCTATCAAAGAGATTTGAGTAGAAGTCCTGGATAATCTTCTCCATTGCCTTTCTGGAAGATGTGATAGATCCATCAGGGCGTCGGAGGGCAGTCATCTTGGTCTTATAGTTGGTGAAGGACAGGCGGGCAGTGCAAATACTTTTCCGGCTTCTGCTGCATCTTCCAGTATTTCTGCTCTTCTGTCTTTGAGGTCTGCTTTTATCGCTTCTCTGCACTGTTTAGCAAGCTTGGACGTTAGCATTTGGTCTCCTGAGGCTCGCGCCTTGCCACGTTGGTGAATGAGCTCAAGAGTTTCTGAAGACAAGCGTCCTTTTGTGTCTTTCTCTCTCTCGGCATTCTTCGCACAATCATGGAGGTGCTGAACCAGTCGGTTGTATTCTTCATCGATGTCGTCAATGATGGTATCTTCCCATGTTGCTGCAATGGTGCCAAAAAGTTCCCAGTTGGCGGTCGTTCTGGGAATTCTCTTCTTAAACTTTTATCATGGGATGTCAAAAGATCACGTGGCCACCCACCTACAAGATGGTCAGACTTCCTTGTCAAGACCCTGAAGGAACGGTTTGAGGCGCTTCATATTTCTGAATCAACTAGATGCCATTGGGCTACATAGGCACGTGATAGGGTCCATTGGAAATGTTACTGGCGCCCGCTCGAGCAAATCGATGAATAACGGGATTCAAGTGATCAAGTAATCAAGTGTCATAGCAGTTGGGGTCATGTCTTAGTGGGTGTGGCCTATTCTGGAGCCCAGTTTCTAGCAGGTGTGTGAGTGCTGAGATAAGACATGCTCAGACCACAAAGGGTGCTGATTTCACAGGGAAAGTCTTAGTCGATGGCTACAAACCCTATCACTTGTATCACTTGTATTAGTTGTCTTCCCATTGTTCATCAATTTGTTCATCGATTTGCTTGAGCAGGCACCAGTAGCATCTCCATATGTTCTGTCTCGTGCTAGTGTAGCCTAAGGGCATCTGCTCGCTCCAGGAACATGAAGAGCCTCAAACCATCCTTCAGGTCATGGGAACGAGGTCTATAATTGTTACTGGTTTTTTGCAAATTAAATATATGATATTTGATATTTGATACAAACCCTAATATACTATATATAGGTGAGAGCCTGACTTCTTAAACTGTGGGTTTAAGAAGTAAATAGTCGGCCTGTAAAAAATTGGCAATGGTGAAAGATTTCTAAATGTGTGATGACCAAAAATTAATTAAAAATCAAATACATAATGAATCTAAGGAGTTTCTGGCGGCCCTTGCCCATGCTGCATTTTGCTAGCAAAACAGAATTGCAGTGGAAAATTTTTAAGAAACCCCGGGCTGGTGTACCTACAACCTTCTTAAATCTCAAGTGTCCATATCGTAAAACCAGATTATTATCTGTCCTTGTAACTGACTGGGTCCATGGATACCCGCAGGTGTGATTAATTTGGTCTAACAGCTCATAACTCAGGAGACCTTTTTACTCACTAGGTCACGGATTTATTTTAAAGGATATGAAGGATATGAATCACCAGCTAAATGAAAGAGATGCATTGGGCAAGGTAGGGGAACAGGGAAGTAATATCCATATCTGCTCTAAGGCCTCCAATCTCCCACATCTCTGTGTGTTAACCAACCAGGAAACTTTGTGGACTTCAATCCTTTGTGGCTTTTATGGAGACTTGATTACATAGGCATAATTCATTCATTTATTAGTTACTGGCATTTTAACTCAATCCCCAGCAACCCTGCAGATCAAAGGAATGGAACTAGAAGTATACACACACACAAACACACACATTTACACACAAACACATATACACACAAACATATATATTAAACTAGCCTGCTTCCTCTCTTGCGCTCTCTTTTTGGGCTCTCTCTTGGGGCTTGCACTCTTCTTGGGAGTCTTGTCTTTGTCTCCTCTTTACAGGGCCTTAACATGTGGTGGCCACTATCTTGGCCTACACGTGGCTGGGGTTCTAGCTGGTAGTCCTGAGCACAGGGTTTTTCCTATTGCTGATCTGTATGCCTGAACCTGTGATTTTAAAACCTGTGCCGGATTCCTGAGTTTTCATCCATTCCCCGCTGGCTTCGGAGGTAGAAGGAAACTCACTTCCTGGCACTGTTGGGAATCTCAGCAGCATTCCCTGACATACCTGCTCATATATTCTGCCTGTTTTTCTGTCCTTAGGCCTTTTTGGTATCAATTGTAAGACTTATTTTTGTCTTTGTTTTTTGGTCATGTTTTAGGCTTGAGTTCTTTGTTGGCTATGTCATCCAACTCTGTCGATATGCTCAGGCAGTCTTATTAGTTAGGATGCTTTTTTTTTATTAAAATAGCCACAGGGACTGAATTATTATGTTTTTCTTTTTTGTAGTAGCTCCACAAACATAGGAGTGTACTGATACATAACTTTCACTATGAAGGAAAGATAGGAAGAAGTATTTTATTCATGCATTTCTTCACTCAAGCCACAAATCTCTTTTGAGTACATGATTGCCAAGCATAAATTATTTGTATGAACAATGTCAGGTATGTAAGGTTGCTGGTCCCTGAAATATTAGAACTCATCTCAGAGCATTATACTTATTGTCACTGTGATAAAGTAAGACTTTACAGTAAATTAAAAACATTATTCAGGAACTCAGAACACTTTTGAAAATTCGACAATGCATAGACTTCAACTGTCTGAGGCCAGTGAATTTCAGATACCTGAAAAAGTCCTGGGAAGATGTTTCAAATGCCTTCTAAATTTTCCTATGTTTTCATCAATGTACCTTATAGATTCATGTCTGATGTTGAGATCTATAATCTATTTTGATCTGACTTTTGTGCATGGTGTTAGAAGGAGGTCTAAGTTCATTTTTTACACATATCTGCCCAGTTTTCCCAGCACCATTTGGTGAAGAGGCTTTCTTTGCTCCACTTAGTATTTTTTGCTCCTTTATAGAAGATTAAGTGGTTGTATATTTAAGAGTGTGTTTCAGGATATTCAGTTCTATTCCATAGGTCTATGGGTCTGTCTCTATACCAATACCACACTGTCTTGATTATGACTGCTTTGTAGTAGAGTTTGAGTTGGGGAAAGTGATACCTCCCATCTTCTTTTTCCCAAGGATTGGCACACTGTTCCCTTCTCTGTCTTACCTAACCTTTGACTCCCACACATTTGCGGTTGATTCCACCTATTGACAAGACTTCCTAATCCATGTTTTGCCTGACCTTGGATATTGTTATCATACTATATTATATATTTTATATCCTGTAAATAAATGCAGTCATTTTATATACCGCTGCGGCTGCACAGTACATCAAATTACTAGAAACCAACCACATTCCAGAAATTCAGCTGGTCAACGCAAGAACAGAAATAGACCACATTAGCCCATAAACCTAAACCCTAAACCCCATCCTGAACCGTTTCATGAACCCCACTGCCCTCTTCCAGTACTCAATGGACCTGAAGATCTATCCTGTTACAAATTACTCTATCCACTGATGAGGATTAAAGGAAGGAGATAAGAATGCTTCTGCCTGACAGCAGACTAGGCCCCCTGGGATAAACCCAGAGCCACAGCAGAGCCTGGCAAGCTACCTGTGGTGTATTCAATATACCAAAAACACTAACAATAATGGAGCTCATTCCCAACAAATTGAGATGTTACTAGCTCCTGCTCGTGCAAATCAATGAGCAATGGGAAGACAAGTGATACAAATGATACATTCTATATCTGTCATTTTCCTTCTGGCTAATTTCACTCAGCATGATCCTCTCCATGTCCTTCCATTTATAGGCAAATTTCATAACTTCATTTTTCCTAATAGCTTCATAGTGTTCTATTATGTAGATATACCAAAGTTTCTTTATCCAGTCATCTGTTCTCGGATGCTCTAGTTATTTCCAGATTCTGGCTATTGAGAGTAATACTGCTATGAACATAAAAGTGCAGATGGTGTTTCCGCTGTATGTTTTTGGCTTCCCAGGGTATATTTCCAGGAGTGGTATGGCTGGGTCAAATGGGAGTTCAATGTCTAGGTTTTGGAGGAATGTCCATATTGTTTTCCAAAATGTTGTACCAGTCGATATTCCCACCAACAATGGATAACAATCCCTTTCTCCCAGCATCAATGCCAGCACTGGTTGTTCTTGCTCTTGGATGTATGCCAGACTCTGTGGTGTGAGATGATACTGCATTGAGCAGTTTTTCATATAACTTTCGACCATTCAAATTTATTCTTTGTTGAAGTTTCTGTTCATTTCTTCTCCCCATTTTTTGACGGGGTTGTCTGTTTTCTTGTTGTGAAGTTCTACCAGTCCCTGATATATGGTGGATATTAACCCCTTAACAGATGTGTACTGGGTTTATATTCTTTCCCATTCTGAATCACCACTATCTTTAGATCCATTTCTCTCAGTTTCTCCCCCCCACAAACACTACTGTAACCCATACCACTGGTATCTTGCCTGTTCTCCAAATTTGTTTTCCTAACTTCAGTGAATAGACTCATCAGTTTTTCTCTCTAATTTTTCTTTCTAACTTTTCCAATTTCTGAAATCCCTCTTTAGCTCCTTTTGTGGCCTATAGTACATAGATTAAGGCACTGGTGTTGAGAGCACAGGACCCTGGTTTAATCCCTGAGTATCACGTGGAATGATCCCTGAACACAGAGCCAGAACTGACCCCTGAGGACTGTGGCAGTACTCCTGCCCAGAACCTCTGCATCTGGCCTGAAGTTGACTCCTGCAGGTCACTTTGTAGATAGAAGGAGGACAGTTTGAATGTGGCGATTTATTTGACCATGTATTCTATAATGACTGGTATAAATATTCTCTCATGCTGCCACAATCATCGTGGGACTAGCTAGATCTTACTGGTACATTTGCCTGTCCATGTTGGATCTTTAAGTAATTAGACCAGAGAGAAATGCTGTTTGCTTCCAAGCAAGCAAGCATGGCTCTCTGATAACTCAAAGGCAGATATTACACAGAACAACCAAAAGTAAAGACGAGACTCTTGTGAATGCTTGGAGAAATATTTAACTGGCTATAGAATATTCTTTGGTACAGATGCATGCCTTTGTATTCTGAGGTAGAGTTCATCTCAGAAAGTCCTCCTCTCTGCTCTGCAGAGGCATTTCCAAGGCAGATCTTGGCTTGACAATATTAACATCTCAAAGGGCCTAGGTGAGGTCCTGGGGAGGGAGAGCATTTGACCTTAATGGCTTTCCATAGGAGTGGGAGGTCTGGGTTGCAGGGATATAAAATTAACCTGCTTCCTCTCTCTCCTCCTTTTTTCTGTTTCTGCTGGCGCTGCTTTGCAGTCTCCTCTCTGCAGGGCCTTGACACGTGGTGGCATCCATCTTGGCCTACATGTGGCTGGGGCCCAGCTGGGAACCCTAAGTTTGGGAATTTTTCTATCACTGGTTTATATACCAGAACCTGTGCTAAGTAAATCATTTTTGAAACTTCGCTGGATTCTTGCATCTTTCTCCACCCGCCTGCTGCAGATCCCCTGGGACAGAAAGGGATCCCTGATTCTGCTCCTGGATTTCATGTGGGGCGCCTCAGCGTTTCCCCGCAGAGGAACACTGAGTCTGGTCTAAACTTAACTTGCCACCCCAAAGATTTCCTTTTACTCTTCAGGTAAAGTCAACCTTTGTTTTTTGGTAGGCCGCACCAGCATGCTTGAAGGTTACTCCCAGTTTTGTGCTCATGGGTCACTCCTGGTGGTGCTCAGGAGCCCGCGAATCACCAAAGATTGAGGCAAGCTTCATGCTTGCAGAACTTTCACTCAGCCCGTTGAATGATCTCTCTGGCCCAAGTCCAAATTTTTTGTTTCTTTGATAAGTGCTCTCAAGCAGTTCTCAGAAGTTCTGGAGACCCTCCAGTAATTCTTGGTCATTTGGGTCAGTGCTTCTATGTAATATCTGAGGACATGGTACTTCTTGGACCCTGTGTTGCCGGGGGTTACAAGGAGCAATCTGCATGCTGGGAGCCTCCAGTGAGCACCCAGTGATTCACTATGCAATGATGTACTATGCAGTGTTGGGTGTTGAACAGGGGTCAGACACCTGCAAGGCAAGTGCCCCTTACCTCTGTACTATCTCTCCAGCCTCCCAGTCCAAATTTCTTAATATGGTTTTTAGATCCTGTATTCAGCTTTTGTTACTTCTCTGGGTGTCATCTTACTCTTTTCTAACTGGCACTCATTTCTACAAATCTTTATGGTCTGATCAAATATGACTCCTTGCCCTGATACGTCTACCCAGATCTTTAAAATTGTGTAAGGTACTCTTCAATAATACTCTCCTGATTCAATTATCTTATACCATAGTATGGCAGCATTTCTGGGGTTGGAGGCTATGCTATAGGTACTCAACCAACAAAACACATTATTGAAATAAATGAGTTTCTTAGGGTTCAGGAATATCCATACTAAAGTTAGAGAAGCTCTAAACTTAAGCATTAAGTTTAAGGCTGAGTGGGATGAGTGGGAAAGTACTTTCCTGACATGGGTGAGGTCCTGAGTTCTATATCAGCATGAAAAAAAAAGAACAAAAGAAATATATCAGATTCTTTAATTCCTGGATATTTGGAAATGCTGTATTTGGAAGTTTGTATAAACCAGTCTTTTTTTATTTATTCAGATGCTTTTTTTATTTATTTGTTTGGGTCCATACTTGTCAGTGCTCAGGGCTTACTGCTGGCTCTGCACTCAGGAATCACTCCTGGTGGGACTCAGGGAACCATATGGCATGCCAGGAATTGAATTCAGGTCAGCTGCATGTAAGGCAAGCATCCCTACCAGCTATAGTGTCATTCCAGCTCCCTTTTGTGAGCTATTTTATTCATGATGAAAACATGATAAACTTTTTTTTTCCCAGTTTAGCCTCATTTATTCAGATACCCTGAAGTTCCACTGTATTTTGTTCCAGTGACGGTGATGGTCTTATTATGTGTTATTACAATTATTTACTAAAGGACGCTAGCAAAGAAAAGATTTATTTTATATATTATAAACTTCTCTAGGATTCTTTGCAATCTTCCATTCTCTTAGCACCTAACATTATTCTTAGGCTGGGCTATCTTTTTTTTTTTAAATCTGACTTTTTTTTTTATTTTTTAAGTATTTTATTATACCACCGTGATATATACAATAAAAAGATATACAATAAAAAGTTCATGTTTGGGTTTTGGTCTACAGTGTCCAGACTCCCGCCACAGTCCATCTCCCACCACCAACATCCACGGTTCCTCCTTCCCAGCCACCTCATGGAGGTTCTTTATTTCTTTCCCTTTTCTTCTTTTTTTTCCTTACCTCCAGACTAGGATTACAGAACATACATTAAAGGTTGTCATGTGTCCCCTGCCTCTATTTAATGCTCAGTTCCAGGTTGGCTGTCCCCGAAATTGCCCTGTTCCATTTTCTGTCTTACCTAACCTCTGACTCCCACACGTTTGGGTAATTTCCACCTTGACAAGACCTCCTGTTAAAAATAAACTTCATCTGTCAAAATTGGACAAAATTTGAGAATTACTATCCTAAAGCATGTATTTCAGAAATGCAGCAGGATTTTACTTTTTGAAATTGTCCTGAGTTGTATTTATCTATTTGTGAAAATTGATTTAAGATTTATTCTTTCCCCAGGACAATTTTGGAGAAATATCCATGTTGGCACACAGGAAGTTGTATTATGTTTCTGTTTTTCACCTTCTGAAACATATATTTAAAAGCAGTGGATAAGAAAGCAGAAAAACCCAATTTTAAAAGAGCCATCAAATATGTATAGCCTTTCTCAAATCATCTTACATAAATTCTTATACTATGGGTGTAATAATGGAATTTTCAAATTAAAGCTCCCGAGTTAGGAGCTTTTCATGTGCTATGCTGACCTTATGGTCTACTAGTATGTGAAATGTCCTTTTTGATAATAGGCTAGGTTCTGAGTGAATAATTAATTGACTTGCTTTGGGGCCTTCAAGTAATAACATCTTTAGATGCTGTAAACCTTGCTTAAATTTTAACAAGTCTGTTAAATGGGTTATTTTCTTTGATGCCAGAGAAACCAAAGGGCCTTGTTTTTAACCTAATCTATACATCTTAGCAAAGAAACGAAGGAAAAAAAGAATATAATGTCTTTGTATACTTGCCTATGATAGAAATGTTGTTTACATAAAGGAGTATGAAGCTACTTAAATAAAGTAACAAAACTACAATTTCTTCATGCCATCTTGGATGTTTGCTGGGTAAATTGATTACTATATTGGGAGTATGTTTTAGAGATATATTCGGCAATTCTTTTCTGTTTGTTGGGGTTCTTTTTGTCTCATTTTGTTTTGGGGCCTCACCTGGGTAATATTTGGAACACAATGTGGTTTCAGGGATTAAATCTAGGACTCTTTCATGCAAAACATGCACTAGTATGTGTTTTACAGCTAGCCCTTAGAGCTATTTTCCTTGCCCCTTAGCAATTTTTTTCTTTTTGGTCACACCCAGCAGTGCTCAGGGCATTTTCTGGCTCTGTGCTCAGGGATCACTCCTGACATTGTTCAGTGGACCATATTAGATACCAGGGATTAATCGTAGGTCAACCACATGCAAGGCAAGCACCCTACCTGCTGTGCTATAGTTCTGACCTCTCAGCAATTCTTCTGAGTGAAAAGTAAGTATAGGACTTCAAAATTATGGAAAGAATTGATTAATCCTGTTTCAAGGTCATGGTTAGGATGAAATTTTCAGCTGGAAAAATGCATGAGAGAAAATAGAAAGTTTGGAAAACTTCTATTATAGATTTCCTGTCATATCACTGTATCACTGTGTTCCCGTTCATCATTGATTTGCTCAAGTGGGCACCAGTAACATCTCCATATGTCCTGTCTCATGCAAGTAGAGCCCAAGGGCACCTTCTAGCTCCAGGATCATAAAGAGCCTCAAACCATTCCATCATGTCATGGGAATGAGGTCTATAATTGTTATTGGTATTTGGCATATCAAATACGACACGGGTAGCTTGCCAGGCTCTGCTATGCGGGTGGCATACTCTTGTAGTCATCTCTAAATCCAGCATTTATTGATGAACCGCATGGCGCTTGCGGCCGCAGGACCTGGGCTGTGATAAGCTGGTCTGCTGGGTGGAGTTCTGACGGGGGGAAGTCCAGATGTGGAAAATGGAGGCCCTCATGGAGTGGGGGGTCGTCTGGCTTGTTGCGAGGCTCTGCTGGGGTGGCGGGCCAGGGCTAGAACCTGCCATCCCTCCCAGGCATCTCATGAGTGGCTGGGCACAGGGAGAGCCAGTAGCAGCTCTGCCCCATATCTGTGAGTCTCTGGATCAGCATACCTGGGCCAGATTTAAAAAAGACTGCTGCAGGGGCCGGAGCGATAGCCCAGCTGGTAGGGCGTTTGCCTTGCATGTGGCCGGCCTGTGCTGGCCTGGGTTCAGTCCCGGAATCCCATATGGACCCCCCAAGCACTGCCAGGAGTAATTCCTGAGTGCAGAGCCAGGAGAAACCCCTGAACATTGCCAGGTGTGACCCAAAAAAGCAAAAAAAAAAAAATGTTAAAAAAAGACTGCTGCAGGGTGGATCCCGATGAGCCAGGCTGTGATAGGTTGGTCTGCTGGGTGGGCTTCTGGTGAGGAGGAAGTCCGGATGTGGAAAATGGAGGCCCTGATGGAGTGGGGGTCATCTGGCTTGTTGGGAGGCTCTGCTGGGGTGGCAGGCCAGGGCTAGAACCCGCCATCCCTCCTGGACGCCTCGTGAGTGGCTGGGCACAGGGAGAGCCGGTAGCAGCTCTGCCCCCATGTCTGTGAGTCTCTGGCATATAGTAGGCATTATATCTACATATCTTAACTGCCTGAATGTAAAAAGGAAAGGAAATTAAAAAAAATAAGTGCCTGTATAAGAGTGATTATAATTTTGAATAAAATTTCTCCCTTTACTCTTTTATCTTGTTTATACACTTTGCAAGTTCATGGTACTATATTTCCCTTTAAGCTAGTTTTTTACTAAATAAAAGAGTCTAAACCTCTCTTTCTTTTTTGGCCATTAATAAATATCGTTCTGTCATCTTCCTAAATCAGCAGTGATTACCATAAGTGATGCTAAGATACAAGATGCCAAGTGCAATGGCTAAAATTAAAGAGTAACATTCCCACCTGTTGTCAGCTGGCAATGACCAGTCCTACACCCACACTTTCTTCCGCCCTCTTCCCTCGTGAGACAGAAGAATGATTGTATAGCTGTGGTTTCACAACTGACCTAGCTAGGAGAGAGAAGAAAACTTTGCGTCTCATGGAAAAATTGCAAAGCTTAACAACTACAACATTTTGTTACTGACTTAAGCAAACACCTATGTGTTTGTGTAAAGGCCAGTAGCCATTGTACCCTGTTTTGTAACATGTCAACATCACCTCCCCTTTCCATCTTTGATCAGGTTTTTCTTGTAAGACTGCTGCTTGCATACAGTAGATCAATATCTTTTTGTCAAAGAAATTAATGTGTAGCAAATACTAGTTACCTCAGTGAGAGGTAAGGTCCTAGTGAGAACAGTAGGGTCCAAGACCAGTTGGAACCTAAGAACATTTGGAACCAAGTCAATTCATGGTGAAGGATCTATTGAACATTGAGAGACTTCTAGCTTTATTGTATCCTTATAATAATACACTTAATTTTTTTTAAAAGCACTCATGTCATGCAGTTTTACAATTGCCATAGAAATTTCAGGAAGTGACCAAATATAGTTAGAATCTAGGTAGTACCTTGACTGGAAAATTGTCACCCCTAAACCCTCCTTCTTCTCTGAATTTCCATGCATTTTCAGTCTTTTATCAATTTACCAGTGTCAATACTGTTTCCTAGAAATGCTTGTAGAAATGCTGCTGCTACTCTCTGGAGTATGCTCACCCTCTTAGTGAGGTTCACTCTATCCTTTAATAAACTACTGGGCTTAGAAACAGTGTCACGCTGTTAAGCCTGTACTCTGATTCAAAGCATATGCTTTGTTTAAATAACTATTTTCTGTATTTTATTTCTCGGACTCTCTCTTGGGTTCTTTCCTGTTGTGAAGCATGGGCTCGTGAGGAAGGGCTAGCTAGCATCTTTAGTTCTGACCGGGCCTTTGCCACAATGTCTGTCCTAGAGAGTAAGCCAGGACTCTGTCTTGTACTGTGCGGAGCCGGCTTCTCTCCTTGGCAATATTGGGCATTCAGCTGCAGCTCTGGGATAATCCAGCTAAGCTACTGGGGACAGCTTTGGTTGCTTTTCCAGTATAGCTCTAGTCCAACCGTCTCTCAGTTCCTTCAGGTGACTAGTGACAGGCTCAAACTACACTCATTCTCTTATCTATCTCTCAGTTTTCTGTTCTCGAGACTCTGTGTGGAACAAAGCCTCATTCTTGTTTGTTGAAGGGTGGTACTAGTGCAGAGGTGAGATTCAAGCAAAAAGCAGGTGCTCTGTAAACAGCCTTTGCAGGGACTGATTGGAGGCAATTTCCTGAGCTTTTCAGAGATTCTCAACTTTGCTCTTTCCACTCTCAATTTTCTCCTATCAACTCTGTTCACAGTTTCTCCCTATACAGACTCATTGGACTTAAAAAGGAAAAAAGGAAAGTTCATTGTGCTGCTCAGAAGGCCTGGATTTGAGGAGTTATGTCAGGAATATTCCCTGCCCTCTCTTTCCTGTCAGGGAATCCGTATCTGTGAACTCTGATCACAGATAATCAGCCAGGAGACACCAAAGTGCTAGAACAGCCCCAGAATCATATGGGCCCTATGGTAGGTGTTAGAAACCTTTCTGACTGACTGGGTCCCAAATCTGGCCTCCCAGTTATGGAGAAGACCAAGGCTAATCACTTTAGTGGGTTCAATCAGCAATATTCATTGCCCTTTCAGGAAGAACAGAATTCTGCCTTACATGACCTTTCACTTTACTTTTGGTGAAAATATTCTGTTTCTGCCCTTCTTTCCTTCACCCCTCTGTACTGCTTTTGAAGCCATTTATCTTTACACTCGTGATGCTTTTGCTAAGAAAATTCCTCGTGGCTTTCATATTCTTATCAACATCGGGATCTCTTGGGCTTTCATTTTTTTGCTCCTGTCCTCTGCACCTGGAGTCCAAGACCTCCCCAATGAGAGTCTGACTTCCTTTTCACCTGTGTGCAAGGGGCAGTTAGGACCACCACTTGGATTCTTCTTTACTGTATCAAGTCTCTAGCACCAACTGAATCCAAGGCGAATGGTTTTCATGATGCCACCTTTTCTTTATCTGTTTTTCATTGTGAGGGTTACTACCTCTACAAGGCAGACATAACTTGCTTTTAAATTTTATTTTATTTTTACTTTGTATTGACTACTTGGATTGCATATATGACTGAATGTTTTTAAATTTCCTTTCAAAACTTTAAATTTTAGTACAAAATGACATAAAAACTGCTTATGTAGAGAAGCTACACAAGACAAAGCCCATAAATTTCCCTGACTAACTGCCTCTAAGGCATGACCTTAATTGTGGGCAGTTTGACAGACTATGAATTCCCAGTTAGAGATGGAAGGGAATAAAATGAGAAGAGTCGTTTTAACAAAAATTGCTAGAAAATCTCTCTTAGCTCTTAATGTTTGTTGGAAGATAAGGATTTGAAAATAAAATACATATATGGAAAATATATGAGAAGGGCCAGAGCGTGAGCCAACTCTATTAATTATTATTTTTGCTTTTTGGGTCATACCCGGTGATGCTCAGGGGTTATTTCTGGCTCTGAACTCAGGATTTTCTCCTGGCAGTGCTCAGGGGACCATATGGGATGCCGGGATCGAATCGGGTATGCCGCATGCAAGGCAAAGACCCTACCCACTGGACTATCACTCTGGCCCCTCCCTACCCTCCCCCCTCCGCTCCCCCCTCCTCTCCCTTTCCTTCTCCCTCTCCTCTCCCTCTCCCTTTCTTTCTCCCTCTCCTCTCCTTCTCCTTCTCCTCCTTCTCCTCCTCCTTCTCCTCCTCCTCTCCTCCTCCTCCTTCTCCTCCTCCTCCTTATCTTCTCCTCCTCTTCTCCTCCTCCTCTTCTTCTTCCTCTTCCTCCTCTTCCTCTTCTTCTCCTCCTCCTCCTTCTCCTCTTCCTCCTCTTCTTCCTCTTCTTCCTCTTCCTCTTCTTCTCCCAAGAACAGGATAAAACCCAGACTCTGGGTTCCTGGCTGGGCCCCAGCCACGTGTAGGCCAAGATGGCTGCCACCACATGTTAAAGCCCAACAGAGAATTGATAGGATGGAGAGAGGAAAACGCCAAGGGAAGCCAAAATGGCAAAAGGCCCCTTCTTCTTTTCCTAGCTTCTTTTATAGACAGAGCCCACCAAAATCTTCCATCCCAGCCCATCCTGGGTTGGGCTATCTAGAGATGAAGCCAGGTAAATGACCCTTTTGAAATGTAGATCTTTAGGTGGGCCTTTGGCTCAAGCTACACAAAAGTCAGAGTTGATTTCCAGAGGCAAAATCTCCCTAGCAGAGAGAGGAGGGGCTACATCTCTGAACCAGAAAGAAGTTCAGAATGTATTTTGTAGGAAATGGCATTAATACATTTTTTCATGAATATATAGCTAGCAGATTCCATACTCTGGATCCCACTAAGGTCCAAAATCCATCAGAATAATTCAATTTGGCATTACCTTTAGAGTCAGAGACACGTTAGTTTGCCTGGAGGCACACTGGCATGTCTCTGAACTAGGAGGATTGATTGCATTATGGTTGATCCAACGTGGCCAGGTACTCTTGGGATATCTAGGTGTATGTCCCACGCTGGGACCCGTGGTAACAGAATATTGATCTGGGACAAGTGAGATTTATGATAAAAAATATTTATGCAGTGTAAAATTATGAAATCAGTCCAATTCTGCCTGAACTCCCATTTTGTCTGCTCCAGAGATTCCCCAAAGGCAGGGGACAGCTCTCCACATAAGCTAAGTGTAGCTGGAGGCTAAGGCTCAGTAGGGTGTGTCACCTGAGAAGGTTGTTTCCAGATTCTGGCTATAGTGACTAGTGCTGTGATGAATATCTAAGTGCAGATAATGTTTCTTTTGTGTGTTTTTGGGTCTCCAGGGTATTGCTGGGTCAAATGGGAACTCAAAGTCCAGTTTTTGGAGGAATGTCCATATTGTTTTCCAATGGGCTGGACCAGTCAGTACTCTGATCCCTTTCTCCCCACATCCACACCAGCACTGATTATTCTTGCTCTTTTGGATATGTGCCAGTCTCTGTGGTGCAAGATGATATCTCATTGTTGTTTTGATTTGCATCTCCCTGATGATTAATGATGAAGTGCACTTTTTCATATACCTTTTGGCCATTCAAATTTCTTCTTTTTGGAAGTTTCTATTCATTTCTTCTCCACATTTTGTGGTAGAATTGGCTGTTTTCTTCTCGGAAAGTTCTACCAATGCCTGATATATCATGGATATTAACCCCTTATCAGATGGGCTTTGGGTGAATATTCTTTCCCAGTGTGTGGGCTGTCTCTGCTTCTTGGTCACCATTTCTTTAGAGGTACAGAGCTTTTCAATTTTATATAATCCCATTTATTTATCTTTGCTTCCATTTGCTTTGTCAGTGGTATTTCATCTTTGAAGATGCCTTTGACTTCAATGTTGTAGAGTGTTTTTCTATGTTTTCTTCGATGTATCTATAGTTTCATGTCTTTTGTTGAGGTCTTTAATACATTTTGATCTTTTGTGCATGGTGTTAGAAGGTCTAAGTCCATATTTTCTTACATGTAGCTGCCCAGTTTTCCCGGCACTATTTGTTGAAAAGACTTTCTTTGCTCCACTTAATATTTTTTGATCCTTTATCAAGATTAAGTGATCATATATTTGAGAGTGTCTTTCAGGATATTCAGTTCTAGTCCATAGGTCTACAGGTCTGTCTTTATGTCAATACTATGCCATTTTAATTATGACTGCTTTGTAGTAGATTTTTTTTTTCTTTTTGGGTCACACCCGGCAGTGCTCAGAGGTTTCTCCTGGCTCTGCACTCAGGAATTACTCCTGGTGATGCTCGGGGGGACCATATGGGATGCCAGGGATTGAACCCGGCTGGCATGGGCCGGCCGTGTGCAAGGCAAACGCCCTACCCACTGGGCTATCGCTCCGGCCCATGCTTTGTAGTAGAATTTGATTGGGCAAAGTGATACCTCCATCATCTTTTCCCCAAGGATTGCCTTAGTTATCCTTGGTAGTTTATTATTCCATACAAATTTCTTTAAGAATGTCCTGGGTATCTTTATAGGGACGACATTGAATTTGTATAAAGCTCTAGGGATTATTGTCATTTTGATCATTTTAATTCTCCCAATCCATGAGCAGGAATGTATCTGCATTTCCACAGATACTCTTTTATTTCTTGAAGCAACGTTTTGTAGTTTTCTTTGTACACATCCTTTTTTTAGTCAATCTGATTCCTAGATATTTGATTTTCTCTGGTGCAATTGTGAATGGGATTGTTTCTTTAATATCCCTTTATTCTCTTTCGTTGTTTGCATATAGGAAGGCCATTGACTTTTGGGTATTGATTTTGTATCCTGCCATTCTATTATAGGAATCTATTATTTCTAGGAGCTTTTTGGTAGAGAGTTTAGGGTTCTCTAGATATAATATCATGCCATCTGAAAATAGTGACAGCTTGACTTCTTCCTTTCCTATCTGGAAGCCCTTAATGTCCTTTTCCATGATCACGATGGCAAGTACTTTCAGTACTATTTTGAATAGAAGTGGTGAGAGTGGGCAGCCTTGTCTTGTCCTCGATCTTATGGGGAAGACTTTCAGTTTTTCTGCATTGAGAATGATGCTTGCTGTGGGCTTGTAGTGGATGGCTTGAATATATTAAGGAAGGTTCTTTTATTTCCGACTTTACAGTTTTTTTTCCTATCATGAATGGGTGTTGGATCTTGTCAAATGCTTTCTCTGTGTCTATTGATATGATCATGTGGTTTTTATTTTTCCTCTTATTGCTATGATGTATTATTTTGATTGACTTGTGGATGTTGAACCATCCTTGTATTCCCCTGGATGAATCCTGCTTAGTCATAGTGTAATCTTTTTGATGACTCTTTGGATTCTATTTGCTAGTATTTTATTGAAGATCTTAGCATCTGTGTTCCTCAGGGAGATTGGTCTGTAGTTTTCCTTTTTCATGACATCTTTGTCTGCTTTGGGTATCAGGGTGATATGTGCCTCATAGAGGCTATTTGCGAGTGTTTCTGTTACTTCAATTTCCTGGAAGAGCTTGAAAAGGACTGGGAGTAGGTCCTCTTTATAGGTTTATAAGAATTCACTGGTGAATCCATCTGAACCAGGGCTTTTTGTGTTTAGACAGATTTTTGATTACTGATTCCATCTCCTTGATGGTATTAGGTTTGTTTTGGTATTTTGAATCTTCTTGTTGCAGTCTTGGGAGACTGGGAATTCAGGAATTTGTCCATTTTTTCTAGGTTCTCTTGTTTCATGGCATACAGGCACTCTAAATAATCTCTGATGAATTTTGAATTTCTGTGGTTTCTGTTGTGATGTCCCTTTTCATTTCTGATTCTATTTATTTGAGTTCTCTCTTTCCCTTTCCTTGCGAGTCTTGCAAATGGTTTGTCAACCTTGTTCATTTTTCAAAGAACCAGCTCTTGGTTTCGTTGATCTTTTGATTTTTTTTTTTTTTTGGATTCCAGCTCATTGATTTCTTCTCTAAGTTTTATTATTTCTTCCTGCCGGGGATGGACTCCTTTTGCTGCTTGCTTTTTAAGATCTTAAGCTGTGAAGTCAGACTGTTTATGATAGCTCTTTTTTTCTTTTCTAATGAATGCTTGTGGAGCTATGAGCTGTCCTCTTTTTGTTTGTTTGTTTGTTTGTTTTTTGATTTTTTTTTGGGTTGCACCCGGTGATGCTCAGGCTCTGCACTCAGGAATTACTCCTGGCGGTGCTCGGGGACCATATGGGATGCCAGGGGATCGAACCCGGGCTGGCATGGGCCAGCCATGTGCAAGGCAAATGCCCTACCCACTGGGCTATTGCTCTGGCCCCCTGAGCTGTCCTCTTAGCATGGCTTTCTCTGTATCCCACAAGTTCTGATAGTTCGTATCTTCAGTCTCATAGGTTTCCAGGAAGTTTTGGATTTCCTCTTAGATTTATTTTATGCTGGTTGTTCAGCAGTGAGCTGTTTAGTTTCCAGGTGCTTGGTATAACTCACTGTTTCTGTGGGCGATTAACTTCTATTTTCAGTTCACTATGGTCTGAAAAATATTTGACATAATTTATATTGTCTTGATTTCATTGAGGTATGTTTTGTGGTTCAGCCTGTGATCTATCTTGGAGTATGTTCCATGTGCACTGGATAAAAATGTGTATTCGACTTTTGGGGGGATGAAATGCCCTGTATATATCTAGTAACCCTCTTTCTTCCATTTCTTCCTTTATAGCCAGTATTTCCTTTATGAGTTTCAGTCTTGTCGATCTATCAAGAGTTGATGAAGCAGTATTGAACTCTCCAACTACAATTGTGTTGCTGTCACTGTCTTCTTTGAAGTCTATTAGCAGTTGTTTTAGGTATTTTGCTGATCCCTTAATAGGTTCATATATGTTTAGGAGTGTAATTTCTTCCTGATATACGTATCCCTTGACTATTAAGAAGTGACCTTCACTGTCCCTTCTGACCTTTTTCAACCTGAAATCTATGTTGTCAGATACTAGTATGGTTACCCTGGCCTTTTGGTGGGATTGTTTGAGTGAAGGATTGTTTCCAGTCTTTAACTTTGAGCCAATCTTTGTTCTTATTTGATTGCTCAAATGCATTTCTTGAAGGCAGCAGAATATTGGGTTCAATTTTTTGGATTCATTTTCCATTCTATGTCTCTTAACTGGAGCATTTAGACTAATGACATTGAGAAAGATTATTGTCATAGGATTTTGTGCCATCTTTCTGTATAAGTTTGTTGTACTTTTGGATTTTTGTCTTGTTGTAGAGTAGTTCTTTCAGGGCTAGCTTCAGCTGCAAATTTACTATAGTAGTTCTTTCAGCCCTTCTTTTAAGGTTGGTTTTGAGTCTGTGAAGTTCCCGAGCTACTGTTTATCCATGAATCTGTGTATCTGTCCTTCAAATATGAATGAGAGTCTATCCAGGTAAAGAATTCTTGGTGAGGCCTTCGTTTCATTGAGTTTTTTCACCATATTCCTCACTGCCTTCAAGCTTGGAGGGTCTTTTCTGATAGGTCTTCTGAAAGTAGAATGAATACTCCTTTGTATAAAATTTCCTTCTTTGATTTTGCTGCTTGAAGAATTGTGTCTCTATGGCATCCATTATTCTGACTAGACTATGTCTTGGAGTCTTTTTATTGGGGTCTCTTTTTGCTGGTACCCTTTGGGCTTCTTGAATCTGGATGCCTGCGTTCTTTAACTCTGGGAACTTCTCTGCAAGAATTTTTTTTATTTTACAATTTATTTTAGGCTCTGTGATATGCAATACTGTGTATAGTAGTTCCTGCATAATGTAGTTCTCACCACACCCTCTCCCAGAGTGGTCACCTTCCTCTACCATTGTCCCAAGGTCACAGCTACCCTCCCATACTAACCCCCATCTCCAGCCCTTTCCCGTGGTGAGATTCCTACTGAAGGCTAATTCTTGGTTTCTGTTGCCTTTGGGCATTTGTTACAAGCATAGTATTATTCTTTTTTTTTATTAAACATTTTATTATACCACCTTGAGATATACAATTACAACGTTGTTCATGTTTGGAGGTTTTGTTCACATAGTGTTCCAGCACCCCGCCCTCCACCAGTGTCCATTTCCCACCACCAATGTCCCCAATTCCTTCCCCCTCCCATAGCCTGCCTAAATGGCAGGTTATTTATCTCTTTTGCAAGAATTTTTTTAACTGTACATATTTCCTTGGGTTGCCTTCCTGTTCCTCTGGGAATTCGCTGATTCATATATTGTTCATCCTGGATTAATCCTCATGTTCTCTAGCCCAGTGCTGATCTATTTTTGGTCTTTTTTATATGTTGTATTTCCCTGAGTGCATTCTGCAGCTCATCCTCATTCTCACTGATTCTGCCTTCTGCTGCTGTCATTCTACTGTTGATGCACTCATTGCCTTTTTCACTTCATCTATGGATTCTTTTTGATGATATTTCTGTTTGTAGTTTTCTACTTTCTGCTCTCATTTCCTCCCGTATTTTATTGGTTGCCCCTCCACTGCTTCATTTATGTCCTCCTGTATTTTTCGGACATTTGTTCCATTTTTCTATTGAGCTATTTGAGCTCATTAAACATCCTCATCATTTCCTCCCTGAATTCTTTGTCAGAGAGATTATGAATGTGGGTTTTCTTAGTTGATCCTTCGGGGCTCTTTTATTCTTCCATCCTTTGAGGAGGGGCTCTGCGTTGTTTCCCCATACTGCTGTGGTGGTCTGGAGGTGGAATCTTCTGGAGCACTGTTCCTCTCTCACGGCCAGATAGGTCTCTGTAAATATAAGTTTTTCTGTGCTTTATGGGTATCTTGTATTATCAATGTGGTTCACAATAGAAGATTAAATAATCTTCTATTGTGAGATCCATCAACAGATTCAAAAGTGTTGGTTCAAAGCAATATGGAAAGGAGGATTAGCAATGTTTTCTGAAAGAGTAAAAAGAAAGGAAAAATAAAATTATTTTTGGAAATAAGAATCTACACAAACCTAGTAAACAGAAAAATGGTATAATCTATGGCAAGAAAAATTTTTGGGAAGGGTCCAGGGAGGTCACTAAGGGGCTGGGGTAGCTGCTTTGCATCTACAATGTCTTAAGTTTGACTCCAGTACTGTATCATGCTCCTAGGACCATCAGTTATATCATGCTACTAGGACCATCAATTATATTATGCTCCTAGGACCATCAACCCAGGTACCCCCAATAGTCCAATGCCTGAGCTGTGCTGTTTTCTGGTCCCTGGCCTTGAATTATGAAGCTTGGTGGGCTGAATATCTTCTTTCCACTTCCCTTTATATTTGATTTTTGGGTCATAGACAACGGTACTCAGGATTTACTTCAGGCTCTGCACTCAGAAATCACTCCTGGAGGGGCTCAGGGAACCACATAGGGTACCTAGGATTGAACCTTCATTGGCTGCATGCAAGGCAAATACCCTACCCTGTACTATTGCTCCTCTCAGTTGGTTGAGTATCTTCAACAGTGGCCCTGGACAACCTTGATCACTGCATGAGAAGATCCCTCCCACCCCCACCCAGTCAAATAAAAAAATAAACTAAAGTTCCGACATTACAGTTAGCATTGGTAGAGAAGACTTCCAAAGTCTTTGGTAATCAGAACAAGGTAGAGTAGAATGAAAAGAATAAAAGAATAAAAAGATGGGCTGGAGAGATAGCAAAGGGGATAGGACATTTGCCTGCACTTGTTAATCTGGGTTTGAGCCATGGCTTTCATCTGGTCCTCTGAGTACCACCAGGAATGATTCCTTAGTACAGAACCAGAAGTAACCCCTGAGAATTGCAGAGTGTAACCCCCAAACAAACTAATAAAAAGAATGGAAACTAAAGTACAGCTATTGACTATCCAAATTAGACCCCAACTTCAGGGTACTTCCCACAAATTAGGTCTAAGAAACCTTTAGGTCCAAACATGGAGCAGTGAAGTCTCTTCCAGGACCAATGTGCATATTGCCAGAAGATGGAAAAGGGACAATGACAACCATTCCAAAGGGTGACCAGCAGCCCTTTCACCTAGGCAGCCTCTATGAGGAGAACATTCACTCCTGATAGTGGAATCTGAACACCTGCCATTGCCACCAGCATTTGGAATCATTGTCATTAAACTAGAAGTGCCTCAGGTGACCCTTGTCATGGCAGGTAGGAAAAATAAATATTTACCTGCTCCAGAACCTTTCTGATTTGCTCTGAATCAACTTGTGGATCTGTCTCCAATTTGAGCATTTACTGATGAAGTTTGATGCTTTACCTTTGCTCTAATCTATGATATAGACTACAACAGCCCTTCCCACTTCCTTCAAAATATACCAGAATTCCTGATTTTTTTTCTAGAGAACAGTCCTAAGAGGTTAGGAGCAACCATCTCCTTAAAAAAGGGTCAAGTATTTGTAGAGACACAGTATTGAGAATCTATCTGTTGTTTGAAACAATCACACTGAATATAAGAGCATTATTATTTTGGCCCAAACTACAGAGAGGAAAAGCACTTGGAGCTCATCAGAGTCCTGAATTCTCTGCCAGAGTTGTGATGGATAACTGCATAGTACTTGACTATGTCCTGACTGGAATAGCTGGAGTATGCCCTGCAGCCAACTCAGTGAGTCTGAGTAAACACTTCAGAAGAGGCCAAAAACCCTACAGGTAATGTAGGTGCTTGCTAACTGGCCCTCTTTCCTACCAATGCCCCAATTTTCCCTTTTTGGGAAAAATCTTTATTCAATAGATTTAACTCTTCTACTCCTTACCAAGCCTGTGCTCTGTCTAGAAATTTGTTCCTTTGTCTAAAACTATCTTTCATGAGCAAGTAATTCACAACTAGCTACTATATCCCCCTAGCCTTGGTGTAGCTCTGCATGAATAATACTCAGTTCTGAGGTTATTGTACCGATGGGAACATAGGGCCCTAATAGAATGGATATAACTATCCATTACAGAACTAAGTCCAAACAGAAAAACAAAAAGGGCAATTGTATTAGTCCTGGTAGGTGTAGGGGAGCAACCCTTGGCCTGCCTACACCCTGTGAAGAACTGCTATTATGAAGCCATGATTAGAAATGTCACCCTGGAAACAGAGGCCTAACACTTTCGTTCAATGCATCTAATAGTTAGCCAAAAGGGAAGAAAGTTCCCACTGCATAAAATCATTCCCTTTTCTAACACAGCACGCTTCCATGGGCAGAAAAGAACAAGTATCGGCACTGGCTGGCCCTACCCTCACCTGCTGGGGATTAGATAATCTATAGATTTTTGGTGGGTGAATTTAAGAGAAGAAATAATTACTGTAACAATTATAATAGGGCTTTCCTTTTACTTATACTCTGTTTGCTAATGTTTTACATTTTATTTTCTTATTTTTTTGGAGGGGAGTTTGTTTGGCTTCATCCAGTGGTGCTCAGAGCTTATTCCTGGCTTTGTGGTCAGGGATCACTCTTGACAATGCTCTGAGGACCATATATATGTTACTGGGGTCAAGCCAGGATTATCCACATGCAAGGAAAGCACCTTTGCCTTGCCCTATTTCTCTGGCCTGTTTTGCTCTTCTTGAAAAAAGTTATTCTCTAGGAAATTTGGATCCTTTTCCATTCAGTTAGCCCGTACCAATTGCCCTAATCCAGTCCAATAAGAAGATTTTTATCCTTGGGACCAGAGAGATAGTACAGTAGTGGTTAAGGTGCTTGCTTTGCACTCAGCCAACTGGGTTTCAATCCCTGGCATCCTATATGCTCTCTCAAGCTCCACTAGGAATGGTTCCTGAGTGCATAACCAGGTACAGCTATTGATTGTGGTGTGGCACAAAAATCAAAATAAAAGAAACAATACTGTAAGATCTGGTATTTATTCTTCTGGAGATTAAAATTTATATGATTTATCCTCCATAATCATAAATTTACTATTATCTCTTCTATGTAATGTGCACTTATTTACTTATAAATCTGTATTTCTAAGTATCTGTCACTTGATTCTATTAATACTTGCATGTATGTCACAACTTTGCTGTTGGAATACTTAAGTCAGATATTCAGAAGATTTCACTTCACAGTAAGCAGGGCCTTCACCCATAAATCAGCTCTAAGTTATGAAAGATTAACCTCCATTCTCCTATATTCTTAAAGATTAAGGAGTGGAATTCTCTGGGTGGGGAATGACACAGAAAAATGGCCAGTGTAAATGTGGTTTACATTGACCTAAATGGAAAAATAGAGAACTTTGCCTCTCATGGGAAAATATTCCCTTGTGCTGAGATTGCAAAGCTTAACAACGACACCATTCTGGTATTCTCTTAAATAAGCATCTATGTGCTTCTACAAGGATTACTATTGTATCCTGTCCTTTAACATGCCAGCCTCCTCCTCCTTTGCATCTTTGATCAGATATTTTCCTTAAAATTCTTAACAGAAAGCATGGAAGCTTGCTATGCTTCTTCCATAAAGTTAGTGAGGAGAAATTGCTGGTCAACAAAGATACATGAAGGAGACCAAAGAGATAATACAAGGGTTAAGGCAGCTCTCTTGATGAAGTTGACTCTGGTTCTATCTTCAGCATCACCATTACCTCAGGTTTCTGGGTTAGGCCTTTAGGTCCCTGAGAACCACAAAGGGTGGTTCTGGGGGGGTAGTCTAGGGGTAACCTGGAGGTCCCTGGGAACCACAAAGTAAATCTGGGGTTAGCTGAGCATTCCTGGGGGTAGCCTGTGTAATTACTGGTACCACAGAGCATGGTCAGCATTGCGTCTTTGGCCCTTGCACGGTTGATGAATCTATTTTTTAGGGTTGATGAATCTTAAGAGACACCCCCTCTGCATTTTTAAAAAATGAATGAAAACATTTGCATGATCCATACCTTCTTGCACCATGACAATTTACAAAATTGCCCTGATAACATAGAAATTTGTGCAGAAATAGAGGTTCTATCTCATGATTTCATTTCAACACTTTGCATACTCTTTCTTTTATTAAACTGCTTATTTTAGAAATAAAGCTATGCTCTCTAGATCAGTCTTTTTGAAAGCAGGTGATCCTATGCTCAGGGTGAGCTCTAGACAGATCCAGAGGGAAGTAGTAGCCTTAGGTGCAATTGGGAAACACTGTCTGTTTCTTTGCTTCTGAAGGTAGATCTCAGAAGGCACTGAGTAATTTTTTCTCTGAAAAGGTAGTGGGTAGGCCAAGTAAGTATGGGAATCTCTGCTCCGAAGTTCCTTTATGAATGTGTCTTCTTGGCCCACACCTGGCAGTGCTCAGGTACAACACCTGGTTTTGTGCTCAGAGGTGCCTCTTGGAAGTGCTCAGGGAACCATATGCAGTACAGGGGGCAATTAACTGGGGTCAGCCATGTAAGGCAAGTTCCTTAACCTTTGAATTCTCTGGTCCTGTGTGAGTGTGTGCTCTTTGTTTTCATAAGCTCCTGTCTTAGCAGTAATGCTCTTCTCTTGTCAAGAGTATACTGGGCACCATGACAAAATCCGGGAGCAGGGTCAGGCAACCCCTTCTGCCCCAGGGGATCAGTGGTGGGCAGATGGAGAAAGATGTGAGAATCCAATAAAGTCTCAAAAGGCTTTACTCACACTTGTTCTGGTATACAATTTAGTAACAGAAAAAACCCAGACTTTAGGTTCCTGTCCCCAGCCACGTGTAGGTTTAGTATCCTAGACCAAGATGGCCACTACCATGTGCTAAGGTCCAAACCACCCACATCAACAGAAAGCAGTTAGTGTCAATCCCCTCGGGTAACTTCTTCCAGGACCTCACCTATCCCCACTGAAATGTTAATATTGCCTCAGCCAAGATCTGCCTTGAAAGTGCCCCTGCAGGGTAGAGTGGGGGGCATGTATCTCTACTAATGGATATTCTGCAGTCAGGTATATATTTCTCCAAGCCTTCACAAAATTCTCGTCTTTACTTCATAGTTGTTTTGTATATTAGCCTTTAGACTTATTAGAGAGCCATGTGTGCTTGCTTGGAGACAAACAGCATTTCTATCTGGCCTAATTACCTAGAAATCCAACATGGCCAGGTAAATATACTGGTAAAATCTATCTAGTCCCATGATTATTGTGGCATCATGAGAGAAAATATTTATACCAACTAACATTGAATACATGGTAAGATATACTGCCACATAGAGTCAGAGATTCAAACTGTTTTCTTGCCCCTATATCTACAAAGTGGCCTGAAGGAGGTAACTCCAGGCAAGATGCAGAGGCTCTGGGCAAGAGTATGACTGCATCATTCTCTTATGCTGCATTTTGATTCTAAGCATATACTTTATTTAAAAAAATTTTTTATTATACCACTGTGAGATACACGATTACAAGGATGTTCACAATTGGGTCTCTGTCATACAATGTTCTAGCACCCAGCCCTCCACCAGTGCCCCATGCCCACCACCAACGTCCCAATGCTCCCTCCCACCCAACCCCAGCCTGCCCTTATAGCAGGCACCTTATCTTTCTCTCTTTCTATCTCTGTTTCTGACTTTGTTTTTTTTTTTTTTTTTTTTGTTTTTTGCTTTTTGGGTCACACCTGGCAATGCTCAGGGGTTTCTCCTGGCTCTGCACTCAGGAATAACTCCTGGCGGTGCTCGGGGGTCCATATGGGATGCCGGGGATAGAACCCAGGCCGCGCCCTGTTTCTGACTTTGTATTTCTCTCTTCTCTTACACTTTGTGACTTGCCTATAGGTTATGATGCAAGTCTCTATGTGTATATTCAGTAGTGAGTTCTAGTATGACATTATAGTTCCTCATTCCCCATCAACCTCTCCCATTTGTTACAACTACAAGGATCATTATGATGTATAGATGTGAAAGATCCTGGGAAGGATCCTGGTCCTAGCCTACTTTGTTATCTAAGTCTCTTGCGTGGCTGTGCACTGTCACAGCTATGCGTCATGCTCTGTTCCTTGTCTGGTTCATCTGGTTGCGGAGGCTGCATGCCCACCATCATGGAGTGGGAGAAGCCCAAATTCCTGCTCCAATTCCGGCCAGCACGGCATCCCCCAACATGACTTCTTTACTCTAGAAGCTATGTTGGTCTCACCGGGACAAGCCGATTCCTCAGAGACTCCATGGGCTGCTCCATGTGGGTCAGGCAGCACAGCTGTGTGTATGGTTTGTCCCTTGTCCAGTTCATCTCTATTGTTACTGTTTTTGGCATATTGAATACACCACGGGTAGCTTGCCAGGCTCTGCCGTGGCTCTAGGTTCATACCAGGGGGCCCAGTCTTTTCCTATGTCAGACCACCCACCATCCAGGGCCCAAGGGGCAGAGCCCTGGGGATGTAGACAAGCTTATCTCCTGCCTGACACCTGCCAATGCAGCTGGGCACTGTAGCCACACCTGCAACACCTCGAGGGGCAGGTGGCCCTCTAAGCATATACTTTAACAAGCTGCTTTCTCTACTTATTTCTCTGCCTGACTCCCAAATTATTTTTCATGGCAGTCAAGAGTCTGCCCCCAAGGGAATAACTAACAGCTTTATTCCTGGCCTGGATTTTCTAAACACTGCACAGTGCAATTCTTATCCCTGATTTTTTGTGTGTTCATGTTATTGAATAAGATTAATACATTATTTTAAAATTGAGATGAGATAGTACATTTGACTTTAAATTACTTCCCTTTCAAAGAAGCTGAATTTGGAGCAGAACCTAGCATAGTATAAAGATAGTTCTGGTCCTGCTGTAGACAAGTGAATGTGGTTTGGTCTTTGATGAATTTTTTGGAGACTAGTAAGGGGCTGTCTCTCCTCCAAATAATTTTTTAAGCCTGTCACACTTTGAAAACTTCTTTTGACTTATCATCATCAGAAGGATGCGCCTGCAAATGTTTTATATGAAAGTCAATTTTAGAAGTAATGTTTTCATCTAAAAACTTAAATTAAATTGGCCGATTGGCAGTTCTAATCTGGAAGAACTCTGTAGGAGAAAGATAATAGCAAATAATTTTGACATATAATTCACTGCGAATGGTGAGAGAAGAAGTAGAACTGCAAATCTGAGAGGCAGAGCACTATAATCAAAGAGGCCTGATAATCAAGGGGTGTGGTAGAAATCACATCATCGCATCATGTCAATATGATTGACATTTCTACTGCAAATTCTGAGAATTTAATTTTACCTGGACATTTAATACCAGAGGAGGCTTAAGCTGGCCATCAGAGGAGCGTAAGAGTAGAATGGAAGGTCAGGGCATGTTTAGTGTATGGGTAACAAACAACTGCAGAGTGTTGAGAGAGGGACAATCTACCTGTTTGGAATTGGGCGTGTAGCCTTGTCAGAGAATGTGCTTGAGATTTCTGGATGTCCATAATGGTTGCTCTTAGGTGATAGGAATGTATGCTGAATTTCTATGTGCTTTTAGTAGGTGTGGTTTGTTTGAGCACAAGTTTCAGAGCCTGCCCCTTCAAATCACTCCAGATAGAGATAAGATTCCTGGATCCAAAGGTTCAGTAAATAGTAAAGGCTAGAGGAGGCCACTGACAATTCAACACAAAAAAGGGACCATTTTCAAGTTTGTGTTCATGTCTCAGATCCTGAGAAGTGTGAAAAGTACAGTCCTTATTTGAACAAGCATCACCTTTGTTGTCTTGGTGTCTGGCTCTTGACAGAAAAAAAAAATCTTGCATATAGAATTTTCTTGATTAAAAAAAGAATGCTGATATTGGTCACTAAGTTCTCAAATAAGGCTAGAGCCTGACATTTCAGACAGTAAATTTTTAATAGAGGTGGGAAATTCAAGGGGTGTGGCCCATGTTTTTAGCTTGCTACTGCATGGGACCAGGTCAGATCTGGAGAGTGGTAGGGACACTAGGTTCTGCATATTAATGGGAACGTTTCTCTATTTAAAAAAATTTAAGGGACTGAATATAAGTGTATCTATGAAAATCATGTATGCATAGTAAGCTATGGCCCAACATAAAATATGCAAATTACCCAATGTGAAGTTGAAGGGAGATGGGAGTTTTTGGAGAAGAAAGTGAGAAAACAAGAATAAGGAAGAAAAAAAAGTGTGTGTGTGTGTGGGGGGGGTGTGAGTATGTGTGTGTGCACACATGTGTTCATGCATGTCTGATGAAGTGAGATTTGATAGATGTGTGGTATTGTTTAGGGATATGTAGTTGAAGGCTGGGGATGTGGCTTAGCAATAGAGCACATGCCTCACATATCTGAGGTCTTGGGTTTCCTCCTGGAGCACCACCAATAAAAGACAACAATAAGAAATGTATTTGAGTCCCTCCTGAGCAACACTCACCAAAAAATATTTGTCATTCTAAGAAGCTGACAGGAAAAGGACAAAAAAGATCACAGAAACCAGCAGCCTGGGAAACAGTGATAGTGATGAGAAGATGATTGCAAATGGCTCCTTACAGAGACAGGAGAATTCTGGCATCTGGAAGATGGGTGAGGCCCAACAGCCAGAGAGAGCAGACCCAGGCTATGGTTTGTGATGAGTATCTGAAAACCAAACCTCTTTCCTTTTGTTCTCCTTCATATACTTCTGTTCTCCTTCATATACTTCTCCCGGATATTTAGGAGTTGCTGATCTCACCTGAGATCACATCAGAGAACCAGGTAATGTATCTCCAGACCTTCAAGCCAACCCCTTTGTGTTTTCTTGCTCTTGTATGTGAACTTCAGGCATCACTACTCATTCTATTCTGGAATGCTGAGGCAAATATTTCATTGGCTTGAGTCATATTTAGGAGCTGATTTCATGCTATAACGTACTAGGGAAACTTGCTCAAGTTTTTCCTTCAGGAAATGTTCTACTTAGGTACAGTTAGAAAAATGGTGAACCAGTTGTAGGCTCACCTAAAACCAATTTTGTAGTGACCATGTTTTTAATAACTATAAAAAATTGTGAGTCAGAAAAAAGACAGTTTAGAAAAGTAGTTGTCCCAGGGCCAGAGCGATTGTACACTGGGTAAGGCTTTTGCTTTGCACTTAGCCAACCTGTGTTGGGTTTAGTTCCTGGCATCCCTATAGTCCCCTGAGCACTGCCAGAGTAATTTCTGAGTGCAGAGCCAGGAATAAGCCCAGCGCATCACCAAGTGTGTCCCAAACCCCTTCAGCAAGAAACTTCCTAGAGGCAACATGTTTTCTTCTTTCTTCAGAACTCACCATTTTATGCATACATGCCTATGTTTTCTATGACAATATTGACTACACATATATCTATGTATAGAACATACAGTTCAATGACTGTTTATATATATATATAAAAGATATATAACTGTATCTATAAACTTAGCTACTGAGAGTATACCACCCGCATGGCAGAGCCTGGCAAGCTACCCGTGTCATATTTGATATGCCAAAACCAGTAACAATTATAGGCCTCATTCCCATGATGTGAAGGAATGGTTTGAGCCTCTTTGTGTTCCTGGAGTGAGCAGATGCCCTTGGGCTACAGCTACACTAGCATGCTACAGGATGTGCGGAGATGTTACTGGTGCCCGCTCGAGCAAATTGATGAACAAAATGGGAAGACAAGTGATACAAGTGCTATATAAACTTACATATTTTATACCTAGAGCTTTTAAAGGAACAATTTATATTGCAGTACTATTTTCATTTACACTGATTTTATTTTCTTCACACATTGTGCTCATTATTACTTCCATTTAGAGAGATGTATGATTATTTTTTTGAGACACAGGGAACAGAACCTAGGGTCTTACACATGCAAGGCAAATGCTCTACTGCTGAGATAAATTCCCATTATTATTATTTTTTAAAAAGTGTAGCTAGGAGTTAGGAAAAATGAAGTTATAAAATTTGCCTATAAATGGATGGACATGGAGAAGATTATGTTGAGCGAAATTAGCCAGAAGGAGAGAGACAGACACAGAATGACTGCATTTATCTGCATAACATAAATATATATGTACATATTGGGATACCAATATCCAAGGTCAAGTGAAACATATATCAGGAGGTCTTGTCAAAGGTGGAAATTATCACAAACGTGTGGGAGTCAGAGGCTAGGTAAGACAGAAAATGGAACAGTGTGCTAACAATTGTCGAGGGTACTAATGCCAACCTAGAACTGAGCATTAAATAGAGGCAAAAAGATACACATGACAACCCTTTAATGTATGTTCTGTAATCCATAGTCTGGAGGGAAGGAAAAGAGAAAGAGAGAGAAACGGAAAGAAATAAAGAACCTGCCATGGAGCAGGGCTGGGGAGGGGGAGGGAACCGGGATGTTGGTGGTGGGAGATGGGCACTGGTGGCGGGATGGGTGCTGGAACACTGTATGACCAAAACCCAAATATGAACTCTTTAATTGTATATCTTTGTAATTGTAAAAATAAAAAAAAAAAAATAAAAAATAAAAAGTGTAGCTAGGGTCGTTAATTTTTAGTAGTTAAATAATATTATTGTGGTGTTAATCACTAATTTAGTTAACTAATTCCCTAAGGAAGACATTAGGTCTTTTTCCAATGTTTTTCTCTCAAAAGTGACAAGATCTTATTTTATTTTTTGTGCCTCTGAAACTGTGCTAAGGGAGCCTGGGGCCACTGTCTGGCATTCTCCCCTAACCAGGCCAGTGGTCGAGTGGGAAGACCAGAGGATGTAGTGCCACATTCCTAGGCCACCCCAGGGGGTCCAGAGGCCACCAGGACAACACCCAGTGGTGCTGTGCAGGGCCTTCCAGGGCTATACTGGTGATGCTCCAGAGACCATATGGTGCTGGGGACTGAAATGAGGTTGGCAATGTGCAAGGCATGTGCCTTAACCCCTGTGTTATTTCTCTGTCTCCTTAAAAGTTACAATATTTAAAGTCTCACTGCAGAGCCTGGCAAGCTACCTGTGTCATATTTGAGATGCCAAATACCAGTAACAATTATAGACCTCATTCCCATGACCTGATGAATGGTTTGAGGCTCTTTATGTTCCTGGAGCAAGCAGATGCCCTTGGCTCTACTAGCATGAGACAGGACATATGGAGATGTTACTGGTGCCCGCTCGAGCCAATCGATGATGAACGGGAAGACAGTGACAGTGACAGTGAAAGTCTATTTTTTTCTGTAATTATTTACCATGCTTATCAGCACAATCTGACTGATACTTCGAGTAATTATTCTATCTCCCTTCTCTATCAGTCTCTGTCTCTATTTGGTGTGACATGAGGTATTCCAGGTGCTCAATGAATAATTATTCTGTCTCTCTTCGCTTTTGTCCCTATCTCTATCTGGTGTGACATGAGACATTCCAAAGTGCTGGTGTGTGCATTCATATAAACAAACAAGCAAACAAATAAATTACTTGTATCACTTGTCTTCACGTTGCTCATCAATTTGCTCAAGTGGGCACCAGTAACATCTCCATTTGTCCCTGTTCACATGCTAGTACAGTCCAAGGGCCTCTTCTCATTCCAGGAACATGAAGAGCCTCAAACCATTCTTTCAGGTCATGGGAATGAGGTCTATTATTATTACTGGTTTTGGCATATCAAATACTACACTGGTAGCTTGCCAGACTCTGCCATGTGGGCGCTCAAAGTTTTTCCATTTCCTGATGTACTGAGGCTGCGCAGAAACTGGGAGAGCTGGTAGCAGCTCCATCTGTGTCTGTGAAATAGGCTTCTCTCTAGGGTGGGGTTCTAATGAGCTGGGCTTGAGATTGGCTTCTCTCTTGGGTGGAGCCTGACGAGCTGTGGAATCTGGATGTTGAAAATGCCTGCCTTCATGGTTTGGGATTCGTCTGGCTGCTTCTGAGACTCTATTAGGGTGGCGGGCTGGGCCTGAACCCCCCTTCCCCTCCTGGACGCCTCATGAATAGTCATGCACCGGGAGAGCCAGTAGCAGCTCCATCTGTGTCTGTGAAATAGGCTTCTCTCTAGGGTAGGGTTCTGATGAGCTGGGCTTGAGACTGGCTTCTCTCCTAGGTGGAGCTCTGACAAGCTGTGAAATCCTGACATTGAAAATGGTTGCTGTCACGGTGAAGGGGTTCCTCTGGCTTCTTCATGGCTCTGCTCTTTGGTCAACTTGATGATCACTTCTGATTTGGTGAGTGAATGTCCAGTGATACCAGGTGACTGTAGGTCCAGCATCACATCCCAGTACAGGGTCCACTGCTCTTCATCCAGGTGCTGCCACTCTTCCCTGGTGAAGTCCACGGCCAACATCTTGAGCATCACCAGTCTCAGAGATTTAGTTATCGTCATTGAACTTGGAAACAGAGAACTCTGGAAATAGATCTGGGAGCAATGGAGAGAAGAGTCAGGAAAGAACTACGTGGGCTTCCTCCTGGGTATTAAGAATCTCAAGTCCATGGCTCTCAATTCAGTAGGTGCTCACTTTACCGATGAACTTGTCCTACAGTGTAGCTCTGATACGTTGGGTCTACATGACTGGTGAGAGAGCCAGCCATTGTGCACCTTCTGGGATTCTTTGTTGTTTTTCTTTGGGACCACCCCCAGCAGCACGCAGGGGTTACTCCTGGCCCTGCACTCAGGAATCACTCTCACGGATCTCGGACCATCACGAGATGTCTGCCAGCTAACAAGGCAAGCACGCAGCTCCTGTATCTCCAGGCCCCGAAATTATTTTTTTGCAAGAAGCAGCATAAACCTTTTGCTTCTTCCGAACCTGCATCCACCACCTGGGATTCTCCTTCAGCCTCACAATGAACTAGAGCGAGGGGTCCGGAGTGATAGGACAGCAGGGAGGGTGCTTGCTTGCAAGAGGCAGACCGGGTTCTATCCCTGGCATCCCATATGGTCCCCGAGCACCTCCAGGAGTAACACCTGAGTGCAGAGCCAGGAGTAACAAATAAATACACACACATATATGAATTTATTTTTTTTTGGTTTTTGGACCATAACCTGCATTCATGCTCAGGGCTTGCTCCTGGCTCAGTGCTCAGTGCTCACAACTAACAGGCCTCAGGGTACCATATGGGGGTGCAAGGCAAGCACCCTACCAACTGTATTACTGCTGAAGATGATTTTTGTTGTTAAATCTACAAAGGTCCTGAAGATGGTTTTTGTTGTTATAGCTACAAAAGTCCTGAAGATGATTTTGTTGTTATATTTACACTTTCTTCTTGGACACCAAGAACTAGCTGATATGAGATATGTCCTTTATCTAGGGTAAAAGTCTTTTTCTGTGAAGGGATAAATAATATTGGTATAAATTAATTTCTAAATTTGAATTACTAGAACTCAGTTTAGTCAGTGAATCCTCAAATCATATAGCCTGTGCATCAATGGTACTATCTTTAAAAATTTTTTTTTATTATACCACCGTGAGATATGCAATTACAAGGATGTTGATAATTGGGTCTCTGTCATACAGTGTTCCAGCACCCATTCTTCCTCCATTCCCACCACCAACATCCAAACACTCCCTTCCACCCAACCCAAGACTGCCTCTATAGCAGGCACCTTTTCTTTCTCTTTCTATCTCTCTGTCTCTGTCTCTGTCTCTGTATTTCTCTCTCTCTTCTCTTATACTTTGTGGCTTGCCCTACAGATATTAATGGTTTTTGATGTCTCTATGTTTATATTCAATTGTGAGTTCTAGTGTGACATTATAATTTCCCATTCCCCATTAACCTCCCCAGTTTGTTGCAACTAGAATGATTATTACAGTGTATAATGTGAAAGACCCTGGGAAAGACCTGGTCCTAACTTCCATTATTGTCTAAGACTGTCGCGTGGCTGCTCTGTGGCCATGTGCCAGTGCAGCTGTGGGTCTGGAGTGTCTCTCTTTCGGTTGCTGGCTGTGGTGGCTGGGAGCTTGCAGCCACACCCGCTAACATGGAGGTGAAGGAATGGGAGGAGGAGCCCAAATTCCCACTCCAAGTCCGGCCAGCTTGGCCCCCTCCACACATGTGAGTGATCCCTAGGAGATATGTTGGACTCGGCCAGGGGTTGGTCGAGTCTTTTACCGCCCTCTGGAACTCCATAGGCTGCTCCACATGGGGTCAATGGTATTATCTTGGTAGAAAAATTTGACAGATTTTGGTTAAAAAAAAATGAACACAAGATGAAAAACGTTGGTAATCCCTCCATGTTTATGTAAATGATTAGGGCTGGAGGCCCTGGGAATATAGCTCAGCAACAAACCTCTTGCTTTGCATGTGTAAGGCTCTGGGCTACTGCTTGTGTGGCCCAGTGTTTGGAGCATCACCACTTGATCAGGCCAAAGGACAGAAACATCCGTTCTATAAGCTGGACTAAGTATCTCATCCACTGGGGCCCCTCAGAGCACTGTTTAGGAGGTGACAAAAGAGACAAAATAAAACACAAGCAAAAGATTTTATTGTGTTTTTGTGCAAATGGACAAAATGAAATCTTATAACTTCAGGGTGCAAATTTTCATAATTTGGAAAATAGAGGAAAGGCGATTGGAGTGAAATTCAAAATGTAAGGTGGGGATGAAGGACACTAATGTGATTCTTAGCAAGGCTTGGTGAAGGTACAAAAAATAAAAATGAAACTAAAATCCTCTGTAATCTTAGTAAGAGGCTGTGAAGGGAAAAGGAGAAAGGGATATGGCATGGGGGAAATTCATGAAATGCAATGGGATAAATATAGATGGTTGGAACATGATTGTGAGTCAAGTTGCTCCAAGAGTGTCATGGGCTGTTGAGTAGAGATTAGTGTGTGCAGCTGTCAAAAGGAAGACTCTTCATTCTTGAGGCCTCAGCTTCCACTGCCGGGAAATACATGTCTTTGTGACCAGCATCAATGATATCTCCACCGGGAAGCTGGCTATCTTCCTGTTCTCGAGCGGAATGGAAGGACTAAAAGCTCCACTTCATTATTCAGCTATTATGAGGCAAGAAGAATCTCATCAAACTTTAAAGAACATTATTAGGGCCCTGGAAGTTGGTTTAATGGTAGATTACAGACATGAGACTCTGAACTTCAATTCCCCAGGAATATGCCACATATCAGAGTGAAATCCCCAGTGGCACAGCTGCTGTGATCCCCGGCAAGACATTTGTGTAGGCGCTAGGTGAGAGCCCAGTGCATGATAGTCTGCCTGCCTAACTTCAGCACAGGAACAAAGGGGAGGACATTAAAACAATATAGTAACAAGTGATACAGAAACATTAGTTTTGTTTTTAACTTTTAAAAAATTGAGGCCACTTCTGGAGATGCTCAGCCTGCAACAGTCTGTGCCTGTCCCTGAACTGTGGTGCAGGTGTCCTGTGGTACTCAAGGGCCATCATGTCTACATTGAGCAATGGGGTTGGCAGTTGGTGCCAGGGGGCAGACTCAGCTTCACAAATACTAGGCAAATGTTCCACTGCTTAATCTATTTTCCTTTAAGTTTCACTAAGCTACACTACAAAGATGTGTTACAAAATTTAGCAAAATAGGAGCTGATGCAATCGTATAGCTATAAGGGTGCTTGCCTTGCTCACCCAGTTTTTATTCATCCATCCATCATCCATTCATCCATTCATCCATCCATCCATCCATCATCTTATTTATTGGATCACTTCCACAAGGCTTTTTTGCTCAGGAATTACTCCTGCGGTGCTTGGGGATCATATGGCATGCCGGGAATCAACCTGGGGATCGAACCTGGATCAGCCGCATGCAAGGCAAATGCCCTACCTGCTATGCTATTGCTCGGACCCTGGAAAACCTTTTAGAACCTTGACTTCTGTGAGGAATAATTCCTAAGTGCAGAGCCAGGAGTAATCCCTGAGCATCATTGGATGTGGCACCCCCAATTAGCATAATCTTACTTTTTTTTACCAAGTTAAAATAAAAAGTATTCTCCCCTTTCCTTCCCTTTGTTGTGATGAGCTGGACTCATACATATGGTTGTAATGGTCCCACACACTGGGTTTCTGAGCTGAAGACCCCATTTTTGTGGCACCGCGGTCCCAAGGACAGTGTTGCTGCCAGAATTACTCTCAACCTTTGAGGCAGTGGCGGTTCAAATGTGCAGATTGACACATACAAATTGAAGTTATTTATTTATCGTTTTGAAGTCACACCCAGGGTGCTCAGGGCATATTCCTGGCTCTGTGCTCAGGAATCACTCCTGGTTGGGGCTTGGGGGGCAACAGTCATAGGCTGCGTGCAAGACAAGTGTCCTGCCCCAGGTACTAGCTCTCTGGCCAGGAATGTTAATATGCAGACAGCAAGGAAACCCTCTTCGTGAGAAATTTAGAAATTTCAACTCTGTTAATAGTCTTTAGTAAGCTTTCAATAGAACTGATTTCTTGTGGAAAGAATTATTTTTCAAGAGAATGCAGTCAGGAATTATTTCAAAATTATTCTTTTGGCTCGCTTTGCTGAATTGTGAGAATTTATTAAAACAATCACGTTCACTTTATTTTTATTACATTGCAAACTGTCAGAGCTCATCAGAGCTCCACCCAGCAGAAGAGCTGATCACAGCCCTGCGCATCAGTGACCCACCCTGCAGCAGTCTTTTTCTTTTCTTTTTTTTCTTCTCCTTTTTTCTTTCTTTCTTTTTTTTTTTCTTTTTGGGTCACACGGCAATGCTCAGGGGTTTCTCCTGGCTCTGCACTCAGGAATTACTCCTGGCAGTGCTTGGGGGACCATATGGGATGCCTGGGATCGAATCTGGGGCGGCTGGCCGGCCGTGTACAAGGCAAACGCCCTACCGGCTGGGCTATCGCTCTGCCCCTGCAGCAGTCTTTTCAAGCCCAGCCCAGGTATGCCGATCCAGAGACTCTCACACTGGGCAGAACTGCTACTTGCTCTCCCAGTGCCCAGCTGATCACGAGGCGCCCGGGAGGGATGGCGAAGTTCTAGCCCTGGCCCGCCACCCCAGTAGAGCCTTGCAAGAAGCCAGAGGAATCCCCACACCATGAGGGCCGCCATTTTCCACATCCGGACTCTCTCTTGTCAGACCTCCACCCAGCAGAAGAGCTGATCATACTATGGCTCACCTCCACCATACTATTTCGAGCATTTATTGAGTTGACTACTAGAGTATCCCATCCTCACTGCAGAGCCTGGCAAGCTACCCGTGTAGTATTTGATATGCCAAATACCAGTAACAATTATAGACCTCGTTCCTATGACTGATGGAATGGTTTTGAGGCTCCTTATATTCCTGGATCGGGCAGATGCCCTTGGGCTATCTAGCATGTGTCAGGACGGATTGAGATGTTACTGGTCCCTCTCGAGCAACGGGAAGTCAAGTGATCAAGTGCAAACTGTTCTGTTTCCATAGTGTAAGTGCACACAACAGCAAAGATGGAAAAGAAAATAGTATTGCTTCTGGAAAGTATAAGAATATCAGGGTAAGGGTGCTCTAAACATGAACCGAGCGTGTGAAGTGTATGTAGGTCTATTATTTGCTCTGAAGGCATGTTTGATATAACCATCACACGTGTCTTACATTATGCTTCATATCATAGTCATTAGGTAACTCCTTGATAAAAAGAGTAATTTCAATATATACAGATGCCATTAGCTCTGAGTGACAACTCTGGGAATTTCCTTGACAGTTCCAGGAGACCTAGTTCATGATTTATTAATTTAGTGACAGTTTTGTTAACTTAGAACGCTCACGAAGTACAAAGCTTTGCACAAGTGCCTATTTCCCCTCATTTATCTTAGCTTCTCATAGCGCTACCCTTGGTGAAGACGAGCCGAATTGAACATGCTGTCTCTACTGCTGCTATTCTGAGGGGCTCATGTGCCAATTACCGGTTGCCTAGAATTTGCCCGTAATTGACTATGTCCCACAATAGGTAACTCTGGAAGTGACAGGCGGTCTCAAGTGGAGTTCTCCCGCCCGTCATTGGGCCTTTCGCGAAGCCCCGCCTCATAACTCAGACAAGGGCCGCAGTTGGTAAAGCGCCGCTGAGTGGCGGGTCTTAGCTCCGCCCTGGCCGTCCGCTGCGCGCTTCGGTCGGCGCCGTTTCCAGTTGAGAGATGGCGGCCGCCGCAGGTAGATCGCTCCTGCTGCTCCTCTGCTCCCGGGGAGGCAGCGGGGCTGCCAGCGGCTGCGGAGCGCTGACTGCCGGTTGCTTCCCCGGGCTGGGCGTCAGCCGCCACCCGCACCAGCAGCACCACCGGACGGTGAGCGAGCGCGCCGAGAGGCTCCGGGAGGGCGGGGCGGCGCGGGCGTGGGGAGCCGCGGGCGGGCGGGCGGGCAGGCCGCCGGGGCAGCGGCCACTTCCCTCAACTCCCGGCCGCGGCCCGCCGTGCCCCGCGCCGAGGAGCCGCCGTGCCCTTCAGGCGCCTGCGGCTGCGACCAGCTAGGGAGGGCGAGCGGAGGCAGCCGGGAGAAGGAGGAGGGGCGACGGCGGGGATGTTCCCGCAGGACCGGGGACACCAGGGCGGGGAAGGGACGGGACTGGAACCTTTCGCTGACCGGTCCCCGCCTTCGGCTCCCTCCCTCCTTTCTTAACAGCGCTGCCCCATTGCTTCCGAACTGAGCCCGTGCAAGTCGTTCTCCCCTCCACCTTCGGGCTTCTGGACTTGCCGCGGCTGCCTGGCATCTGTGTCGGGAGAGTGGCAGAGCCATGCTGCTGGGAACTGTCCCCGAGTGCAGCCCCGGAGCCCCGCGGTCCGCTGCATGGCCCTCGGCCCTCTGGGAACCGACTAGACGGAAAACCAAACTTTATCCTCCTCTGCGATCCTTCCTGCGCCCGAGGGCCGGGGTTTCCCCCTTTACTAGGGATGCTGCATTGCTTGGGGAGACCAACGCCTTGCTCTCGCGGATCCTTAGAGGTCCAGGGTCCTGTTTTGGGAGGCACACGTCTAAGCTTGTGCTCGCGTGTCTGGTGAAAGGAGGGTGGGTAGCGGGCAGAAAGGAAATGAATACGATAAGTTGTTCGCAGAGACTGGGATGTGATGGTTGTATTAACCAGTTATTACTGGATTCCATTGGCTAGCAATGAAGGGAGTTTCTGTTTGGACAGCGTGCGTGCGTTCGTGTGTGTGTGTGTGTGTGTTAGAAATTTTCAATTGCAAAAGGTCAGCTAGGTGTGGAACTGTGTGTGTATGCATGAGAGAATTTTTCAGTTACAAGACATCAACTGTGTGTGTGTGTGTGTGTGTGAGAGAGTGAGAGAGAGAGAGAAGAGAGAGAGAGAGAGAGAGAGAGAGAGAGAGAGAGAGAGACAGAGAGACAGAGAATTCTTCCAGTTGCAAGAGAGAACTTGTTTATGGAACTCTGTGTGTATTCTGTGTGTTTTCTCTTCCAATTGTAGGAGAGCAATTTGGCATGGAACTGTGTGTGTGTGTGTGTGTGTGTGTGTGTGGTGCATGCGCACACTTCCTCTTTCAGTTGCAGGAGATCAATTTGGCATGGAGTTCTTGACCTAACAAGACAGCAGGCTTTCTTTCCCTTCGATTTTTCTAGACTCATATGTGTTCTCTAGCCAACTCTTTTTTCCTGTGACCGAGTTGTGTAGTGTGGTCATGAGAATCACTGCAGAGCCTGATTGGAGAAACAAGTCCCTCCAGCACCAGCAAATCCACCTGTCTTGTTCTGATCACATAGCTCACGAGAGAATACTGAATTGGAGCCTTTTTGAGATGAGAACTTTATACTCATGATAGCATGAAATTAAGTATCTGCAGGAACTGTGAGAAGAATGAATGATCCACAAAGGCAAGATGGCATTGTGGACCCTCTTCTCATTCCTGGGAGAAGATTGTACTGTTCATGTCTGGCATACTGACAGATTGCTTTGCTGAAGTTTTTGGGTGAGAGCCAAGCTTTCCCACAGTTCAGTTTAGGTTGGAACATTGCATTGCCTCTACTTACGTGTTCTCTTTAAAAACATAAGGCCCTCCCAAATATGATTGCGTTCCATGCTCCTACAATCTATTTACAGACTTCCCAGGTTGTCTTTATCTCTGTATTTTGATAATGATTCTTCTGATTTTGCACAGTTTCTAAGACTATTTTGGTGTGGTGTTCATTTAAAATGTGTGTCTTGTATATTTTCCACTACGTGACTCTGTCAGGCTGTGTCCTCCTTGTGTGGGTACTTCATGGAAGTGTTCTTCCTTGCTATTCTGGAATGGGTAAAAGTGATGTGCTGAATTTGTAGCTGAAAGCACAATTCCAATGAAGTGTTATTTCTGACGGGCAGAAGTGTTATCACGGGGATGGTGGCCTGTAAATAAACTTAGAATGGTAAGATTTTGAAAAAAAAATGGAACCTGATTATTTAAAATGTGTAAGCAGATTTCTGTCTCTTTTTTCTTTCTGATTGCTCTGAAGCCATAATGTATACAGCTGTTTCCATCTGTTGTTATTCCATGATTTTTCTCAGGACTCAGTTTGCAAAGTGTCTCTTGATTTTTTAACTTGACTTTTTTTTTTAATATTTGAAAGTGAGAGGCCTCGAAAGGCGAAGAGATTGGTCCAAGGTTACATAGCTAATGTGCAGTATTTTAGGACGTGTTCCCATTCACACTCCTTTCCTGTATTCTTTTTATTTCCAGATACAATTGCTCCTTTACTTCTCTCGGAAAAAAAATCTGTTGTCTGTTAGAAAATATTAGTGTTCTAAAGTCTCATGAATTTCAGGAATTCTATAAGTAAATGTTGACTTAAGGCACGTGTATCAGGCGAGCATGGGAGCCAATTGCTTCACTTACTAAGGTTTCTGAGAGACCCTGAGTTTGAATCCAGGGAGACAGCCTGTGTCTGTGCAGCAGATGGCACTCTGTGCTGGACACCATCGCAGGTCCAGCCGGTGCCACTTTTGTTTGGGTGTAGTAAGTATGGTAAATTACAGTCAGAGAAGCAGAACTGATTGCAGTACTGGTTAGTTTTTGCTTGAGACATGTTTTTGAGATCTATTCCCCCACAGTTTTGAAAATGAATTCAAGGCAATACAGTAATCCAGCTAACTGGTCAGTGTGGTTTTGGAGTTATAAACATAGCTCTTTTCCCAAAGTCTCCACCCAGTTAAAATATTATTCAACTCAGTAAATAGAAAAAAGAGGGGGAGCATATATTATTTTTAGCATCATCTAATGTAATTTTCCCTTCTTGTGTGATGAGCCTGGGGCTACTCCCTAGTTTGTGACTGTAACACGGCCTATGTAAAATGTTGTTGCATGTCTGTCAGTGTGGTTAGTGAAGCTGCCTGCTACTTTCTAGGTGATTCTTGGAGAGAGACCTGCCCTCCACTGTAGACTGTATTATTCTTTTGCTAAATCAAACTGTCTCATCTCTAATTATGACAGCTGCACTGTTGGTAATGCCTAGCAGTTAACGGGTTTGCTGAAACAGTAAATCTCTTACTTACGTTTGTCAATGCATTATTTTTGAAAGGCTTCCCTCTATATATTGTGGGTTTGTTTTTCATTTTTCTTCCTTTTTGGGGGGTTTGTTTTTGAGCTATATCTGGTGTTGCTCAGGGCTTACTCCTGGTTCTGTACTCCAGGATCACTCTTATTGGGGGGTTGGAGGACTTGCAGGATTTGGGGAATTGAACCGGGCTGTCTGCGTGAAAGGCAACCTTATATTGCCCTAGCCCCATATATTATAGTTCTTTAGCAGAGATATAATTTCACTTTAATTTGAAAAAAGGGTTAATTTTTTTATTAGCGATCACTTCATTATGATTTACATAGTTATTCTTAGCTTACTTTCAGGCATGCCACGTTCCAACACCAGTACTACCACCAGGGTCAGCTTCCCTCCACTGCGGTTTCCAGGTGCCCTCCTACCCCTCAGCATGTCTCCCTAGACAGGGACATTTTTTAAGCTTGACTTTTAATTTGGAGTTTGTATTTACAGTATTGTTGGCGCTGTAGTTTAAAAATGTACATAGGAATGGGTGTTGGAACACTGTATGACTGAAACTCAATCATGAACAGCTTTGTAATGATCTATCTCATGGTGATTCAATAAAAATAAAAATAAAAAATATGTACATATAACTTAAAAAAAATTTTGGGGGGTCACATCTGGTGTTGCTAGTAGGCTCTTCGCTCAGGAATCACTCCCTAGCGGTGCTCGGGGACCATACGGGATGCTGGGGATTGAACTCTGGCGGCCACGTGCAGGGCAAACACCCTACCTGCTGTGCTATCGCTCAGGCCCCTAATTTTAACAGGGCATATATTGAGTGACACAAAGGCAAGTTCCATTCTTCAGTTGAGTTCCTGGCCCAGAATTACTTTATCAGATCTGCTCCAACATAAGCGTTTTACTGTTCTTAAGCCAACGTCCCATATATCAATGCTGAGTATTTATGCAGTTCTTGTAGCTTATTTTTCAAAATTAATTACTCTTCTAGCCTCTAATGTCCATTTTGGTCTTTGGATTGTGGCCTACTATTCCTCTTTGAATCCATCACTTTACAGACGAGGAAACAAGGCGTAATGGGAACAGAGGGAGGGAAGTGACTTGTTAGGTTATGTTTGTAGATAATGACATTTGGAATGAAAATTCCTTCAAGTGGAGGTAAATTCAAGGAGTACTGATTTGAATGTTTGTATGATTTCTACCTCTTCATTCCTTTCAATTGTTCTTTGCTGTCCTCTTTGAATTCTTATGGAATTTATTTCAGGTTACAGGTAGACATCTGCCTTGTTCTCTAAATGTTTGTTTGTGGATGCCATATTGGGGAGATAAAGCACTGATATATGTATCCTGTTACCTGTGTGTCTCTGGTAGAGCTAGGGCAGTGCAAAGTACAAAGTGATGCTCAAAGGTTAATTGGAAATTAATCCTTGATCTGCTTTCCTAGAGAAAATCTGTGCTCTCTCTGCCATGTACCCCTGCTTCAGCAACACTCCCCTTTGACTTGCTTAATCGATGCTTTAGGTCTTCTCGTTTGGGTGACTGATGTAAGGCTGATATTTCTAGTACGGTCTTTGGTTGTATATATACTGCTTTATAATGAATTGATGGAGTTGGTACCATTGAGTTTGCTCCACAATCGTTACCGGCTTGCTGTTCAAAGAAGAAAGAATTAAAAATACCCATGCGATTAGAAATGAAAATATGATTTTGATATCACTGCTTTTTTAATTTTGTTATACTAAGATTGGGGGAGGGGAGCAGGGGAGATAGCTCAGAGTCTGAGGCAATCACCCTCTATACACCCAACACTGCTTGGTGTAGCCCTAGTGGCCCTTAGGCACTGCCATGGTGGCCACAGTGCCTGTTAGCACCACTGGTCCCCAGAAGTACCACTGACCTTGACCAAGCAGTATAGTATCAGGTCCACACAGTGCACCGAGGAGCTCCATGAATGGCCCCTGGATCTCCTGAGCACAGCTTGGAAGCTCTTTCAAATAGAAGGTGATGAAGATTTTGGATTAATATTTCAAGTAGTCTTGTTTTTAAGAAAGTAACCATCTTTTTTTTAAATATATAAACCGTTTTTTTACTTTGAACCCCCCCCAAATAAATGAATGAGTGCATTTGGATTTCATCCATCAACTCCTGATTATTCAAACTTTTCTTAAGTCCTAAGGGACTTTACTGCTTTATGTTTTATGTTTACTGTTCTCTGCTTTATGAAATTGTCCTCCAAGAGGAAATATTTTGTTTTGTAGTGTACCTTTGTGCCTCTTGGTGTTTTCTTTAAAAATCACTGTTTTTCTGAAGTTAAGAACAAGATTAAAGACTAGGCTTTCAGATGTGAGATAGCCACACAGTATCCAGCACCCCCTATTCTTTGTTTGATTGATTAATACCGTACCATGGCACACAGATATATTAGAATTACTGGAATAACATGTTATTTGGCAAACAAAAGATGCTACCATGGAAGGCATTGTGTACTGTTAACAGAATACAAGAATTTAGAGCTCAAAAAGATGTTAGAGTAAGGAACTAAGAGTGCAACAGTCTTGAAATGGGTTTTTCCTTAGTAGCCTCACAGAGTACAGTAGAGTTGCAGATGGTTTACACATTTGCTGATTTCCCCCACTTACTTCCTTTCCTACAAAGTTACACAGGTGTATGTTCCTTTTCTTTCTGCAGGAATCCCAGGGTGGGGTGGTCAGAATTGCCTCGGCCTTCTGAGCCACTTGACTCACCTTCTGGACCCCTCCTGCAGGGACCACAGCCAGCAGGTCTTCTTCAGATCATCTCAGTATATGAGGCATTACTGGGGTTTGAACTCATGATCTTGTGCTGTGAGGCGAGCGTGTTAAACAATTGAGCCATCTTCAAGCCCCCATGTGATTCATTTTTGTAGATGATTGAGTTAAGATTGGTGTTTAAAAGGGAGTTGGGGGCTGATGAGTTAGCTCAGTGGGCTGGAGCTGTGCTTTGAATGCAGGAGGCATGGAGGTTCTCCCCCAACCCTACATGGTTCTCTGAGCACTGAGCAGCGAGTGGCCCGTAAGCACTGGCTGTGTGACATTAAAACAAAAAAGAAAGCAAGTTAAGATTGAATCCTTCCAGCAAGCCCTTCAAGTCAAACTCTGTTTGAATAATTGCTCCCTGATTGAAACACCAGCCAAATAAACCTGTCCTCTGTAGGTGGACAAAGAGAAACAATCGTTTTTCTGCTTCACTACGGTCCGTTAAATGCTTGCGGTGAGATAGTCTGTGTAAAATTGAAGGTTGACTTCACACCAAGTAGTAATTTTAATAAACTCACTGAATTATTGACCCATAAACTGTGCACAGGCTTGAATTTTTTATATTAATAAAAATAAAACTTGGTAAATTACATCAACAAATAGGTTGTTATTGCTAAAATAGAACTCTTAAGACAGTTCTGAAAAGGTTGGCTAATATTTCATTGCAGCTTGACATTTCCTATACCTAAGCTTGGTGACTGGGTCATCGATGAAGCTCAAGAGCTCATGCCTGGCCTGGGTGGGCCCCTAGCGACTCAAAAAAAGGAAAAGGGAAGGCTTGGAATAGGTGAATTGAATCAAAGAGGTCACTTGATGATGGTTGGAAACTAGATTTTTGGTGATGGATAAACATCCAAATATTTCTGTGTACCGAAATCTATAGAATGTTGGAAATCAGTGTTACTTCAGTTACAAAAGTAAGCCTTTCCCACACTTTACAGGACAGTATCATTTATTAATCTAGCAGTGCAGGGGCGTTGGCCCTTTTTGTATTGGAATGCAAGTTCTCAGTTTTTACATATTTTTCTTAGTATTTATTGTTCGCCTTACTGCTCAGGGAAAAAAATTAATAATCATTAGAAGATTGCCAAATAACCAGTTAGTGTATGAGGTTGCCCAGAGGCTGTCGCAAGGTTCAGTCCTGACCCTTCTGTGTTACATGATCCGTTTTTGCCATCTAGGATAGATCTGTTTCGTACTTTCTACTTCTCTAGAATAAGATGCCTACAGTATTGTCTGTTTTAACTTTAGAGAAAGTTAATTTATTGACTCATTTTGTCAAATAATAGGAGAGCAAAGAGATTGGTTTGAATTCCTTGACCTCTCTATATAGAGTATGTAGAGAGAAAAGTTCCTATGAACTGAGGACATCGTGTTTCCCATTGAATTCTAGCCATATCCCTGTGTTATTCCAGATTTATAGATGAGGAAATTGATGAAGCGATAGGTCACTTTGTCTTAGGTGTTGTAAATTGTTTTAATGTTCGGGATACAGAGAGGAATAAGACATATGGCGGAGCAGGAATATGAGCAGAGGTCTGGCTAGAATGAAAGCTCTATGGTACTGTAGGGCAAGTTCTCCCTCCTTTACTTTCAGGCATAGAATCAAATTCTCAAGTCTTCTTAGCAATTGTGGGGTTAATTGGGGCGGGGAGAGAATGGGAGGAGGGGGAGAGAGAGAGAGCAGATGCTGGGACCAAACCCAGGAACCTAGGAATTAAGGCTTGGAAAGCATTTGTTCTACTCCTGAGCATATCTCTGGCACACTTTCCTTTTTCTTGAACCTCTTCTTCTGCTCTTCTGTCTAGGTATTAGTTGATAGAGATCTAGGGTATTGATTTCTAGGGATCTTTATGATTTTCTTTAGTTCTAGAAGGTTCTACTTTGTAAACTTAATCATTATTGTATCAGGCACTATTCTGACATTGTGTAGTGCACTCCACAAAAGTCCTTTGGGCAAAAATACCACCCCTGTTGTATTTATGAGGAAATAAAGATTTAGAAAGGGCAAGTAAGCTGCAGTCATTAAGATACTATCTGGTGAACTCCTGCTTGGTGAGGCAGTGTACTGGGAATTTCCTTAATGCCTGTATGGGATTCTGTAGCCCAAGAGATCAGACTTAGGAAGGAGTTGAAAATGTTATGTAGGTCAGTGGTTGCTTTTGAATTCAACCTAGAGTAGAAATACATTTGTATCAGGATCCAGCTTGTATGTGCATGTGTGTGGGAAAACTAAGTTTCATGAAGCGATAAGGCACGCATCCCTACATGTATACATACATTGATTCTACTTTGTTCAATAAATGTTGGCTGGAGCCCACTTCATGCCCCTCGAGGTGTTGCAGGTGTGGCTGTGGTGCCTGCTGTGTCGGCTGGTGGCAGACAGGAGACAGGCTATACCCAGGGCTCTGCCCTGTGAGCTCTGGATGGTTGATAGTCTGACATAGAAAAAAAGACTGGGCCCCTTGGGATGAACCCAGAGCCACAGCAGAGCCTGGCAAGCTACCTGTGGTATATTCGATATGCCAAAAACAGTATCAATAATGGACCTCATTCCCAATGAATGGAGACGTTACTGGCACCCGCCAGAGCAAATCGATGTACAATGAGAAGACAAGTGATACAGGTGATACAAGTGGAGCCCACTTCAAGTGATTTTCCAGTTTAACTCACAGTTTATTTATTTATTTTTTAAAATTTTTTATTTTTACAATTACAAAGATATACAATTAAAAAGTTCATATTTGGGTTTTTGGTCAGCACCCGTCCCTCCACCAGTGCCCATCTCCCACCACCAACCCGGTTCCCTCCCCCCTCCCCAGCCCTCCTCCATGGCAGGTTCTTTATTTCTTTCCATTTCTCTCTCTTTCTCTTTTCCTTTCCCTTCCAGACTATGGATTACAGAACATACATTAAAGGGTTGTCATGTGTATCTTTTTGCCTGTATTTAATGCTCAGTTCTAGGTTGGCATTAGTACCCTCGACTATTGTTAGCACACTGTTCCACTTTCTGTCTTACCTAGCCTCTGTTAAGTTACAGCTTAGAAAAAACGACTGCACTTTTGTAGGTGAGCTTTGGAAGAACTTCTATAGGGGAAGTACACGGTCAGGTGTGTGCTTTTATAGATCACATTGGCAGTAGTGTGGACTCTGGATGGGAGAGAAGATGAGACAAGAGAGAGCTGTAAGGGGCCAGAGGCGGTAGTCCAGAGGGTAGGGCACTTGCCTTGCATGCAGCCAACCCGGTTCGATCCGTGGCATCCCATATGGTTCCCACACAGTGCCAGGAGGTAATTCCTGAGCGCAGAGCCAGGAGTAACCCCTGAGCATCTCTGGGTGTGACCAAAAAAAAGCAAGAGAGAGGAGAGCGAGAGCGAGAGCGAGAGAGAGAGAGAGAGAGAGAGAGAGAGAGAGAGAGAGAGAGAGAGAGAGAGAGAGAGAGAGAGAGAGATGTAGGATTGTCTCAGTGGACCGAGCAAGTAACAGGCCTGGGGCTAGATAAAAGGGAATGAAGAGAAGGTTTAGGAACTAGAACAGATAGGATTTGGTGGTAGGGGAGGGGGAGGGGAGGGAGAGGAGGGAGGGGGAGGGTAGGGAGGGGAGGGTAGAGTAATCAGATGGAAGGGAGTAGGAAGCAAAAGGCCCTGTGGGACTCTCTTCTCAGACACGGAAACTTTGTTTATTGCTGCTTACTGTTCCTCTTTTTTTTTTTTTTTTTATTAAACATTTTATTATACCACCATGAGATATACAATTACAACGTTGTTCATGTTTAGAGGTTTCGGTCACATAGTGTTCCAGCACCCCGCCCTCCACCAGTGCCCATTTCCCACCACCAATGTCCCCAATTTCCTCCCCCTCCCACAATCTGCCTAAATGGCAGGTTCTTTATCTCTTACTGTTCCTCTTTTAACTGAAGTTATATATGCCTCTTTCTTGTCTTATGTATGTCAGCTTTCCTCTTTACAATTGTATTGAGCCTTGGTTGTTACTTAAAAAATGATCTTAAAATTTTATGTCTACTTTAATAACCTTATATTCCTCCACTCCTTCCCCTCCCATAACTACCAGAACCTGGGAGATTTTACTTAGTGGTGTGAAAGAGCTTGCATAGCATCACTAGCCCACAGCAATTCTTTGTTGAAAACTATATTGTGGCTATATACTTCCAAAGGGGGAACTCTTTAATTTCATGTTCCTTATTTACACATGTAATTCTCTTTGACTTTATTCTTTTTAACTTTCTATTTTTGTAATATTTGATTCCTCTTAGTATGATGATTTTGTTTAAGCTAGCCATTCTTAAGTCTGAAACCTTTCTTAGTGCGACTTTTGCTATTTTTTCCATGTTAGAAATATATAGAGATAGGTTCCTACTGTATTTATCAATCCAGTTTGCTGTATTACAAGCAGCACTGTAATATGTATATGGAAAGTTAGTTGAATGGTTCTTAGCATGTTAACTAATTTCAGGCTGCTGAGCTCTGTTCATTCTCTTTCATTATTATTATTATTATTATTATTATTATTTTATTTGCTTTTTGCATCACACCCGGCAATGCTCAGGGGTTTCTCCTGGCTCTGCACTCAGGAATTACTCCTGACGGTGCTCGGGGGACCATATGGGATGCCGGGGATCGAACCCGGGCCGGCATGGGCCCGCCGCATGCAAGGCAAACGCCCTACCTGATGGGCTATTGCTCTGGCCCCTCTCTTTCATTATTAACTTGCTATTTGACCTTGGGATCATGACCTTTCTATTTGATGTGAATATTTATGACAATTAAATAAGGGTGCTTGATAAGGTGGGCCTGACAGGCTTCCCTTAGTTCTAAGACGTGTGGTTTTCAGGTAACACATTACAAGTTATTTTTTCCCCCAGGTTTTCCTTGGGCATCATGATTTACATCATGATTTACAGTTGTTAAGCTCAGATATACTGTGTTCCAGCACTGTGCCCGCCAGCAAAGTGTCAGTGTCCGTCCACCCACATCTCAAGGCCCCCCCCCTATCCCCATAGAAAACTCACTTCTGTAGGACAGGTCTTTGGTCTGCATGAGTTACTTTTATGTTTGGCAGCTTGTCTCTTCTCATAAGGGTCAAGGGTTTGCAGTGAGGAAAAGTAGCCCTCTTTTACCTTTCCAAGACAGTAGCGTAATTCTGACATCCTTTTTACCCTCCCATTTTTATTGAGGTGCCGTGATACTATAGTGCTATTCATGTGTGTTTCCTGCATTCCAATCCGGAGACCACCACCTTGGTGCCTGCCTCCCGCTCTCTGATATCTTGATGGACAGTTTCCTCTGCCTTCCCCTTATACAGTTCATCATACCTTTAGTGCCATCTTTATTCTTTTGTTTTGTCCAACCCAACTGCCGAGGCAGTTAGGGGAATAGCTAGGGATCGGGTGGGAGATGCCATAGAATTGAAGAGACGGGGTAGAGAAAAAATGGTGCACTGTGAAGTTTTGAGGTAAGTTGAGTATATTCTCATTTTTTTGTTATAAATTGTGGTTTATAAACATTTATAAATGATTAATGTTTGTTTTCCTCTGTAACAACACTATAGGAGTGCTAGCCCTTAACCGTGAGTAGATGCCCAGAGTAGTTTGCCCTCCCACCTTCTCTGTAGAAAGTGAAGAACATTCAGCCAGTGCTGGATCAATGGAGTTGAAAGGTTTCAGAGACCACAGTGTAACACCTGCAGCATTGTGGATAATGCAGCCATCTAGTTCTCTGTGCATACGTAGTGCAGAGATGGGAGAAGGGAAGGGTGAAGGGCAGGACACTGCAGAGAGAGAGGCAGGAGCTGTGTGAGAGGTGGCCGGAGCCTGCACACAGGTATTCCTCTAGGGGAAAGGCCTGGGGGTGTATCTCTTGGAACTAGTCTGCTGGAATTGTACTAGCTGCCATGAATGAGGACTGGGACATTTGGCCAAGTGTGATTCAGACCTATTTTTCATTTTGAATAGATATCAGAATACTTTAAAGATGGATTGACAATAGATAATGTGGGGTGGTGTAAGTTGTGGAAAGCTCATGAGAAAAGTTTTTGAGCCCATTCCTTTTCGAGGCTGAGGGTGCCATATCCAGCTACGTTCAGGGATCACTCCTGTCATTGGGGGACCACTCAGTGCTGGAGAGAAAGCCCAGGGCTCCTGCATGCAGAGCATGTGCACTTTCCCAGGGAGTCATCTCCCTATCCACAGTTACTTCTGTTTTGGGAGACCACCACTGCTGCTTGGGAGCAACTCCTGGTGGTGCTCAGCGGACCGTGAGGTGCTGAGGCTCCAACCCAGGGCTCCCGAATGCAGAGGTTGCACTCTATCCCTAAAGCCGTCTCCCTGGCCTTATATTTCTTTCTTCTTTTTCATCTTTAATTGTTTTGTGGTGCCCAGGATTGAACTCAGGATGTAAAATCTGCCCCTGAGCTACATCTCCTGCCCCTTTGTTTATTTAATGGTGGTACAGGGAGGGGCATCAAAAATGGTGCCAAGGAACTCCAAAGCCACTCTCAGTGATTCTTGGCCACTGGCCTGGTAGCCAGTGTGAAGGCGAAGATACAGTGCTGCTTGGGCTCTGTTGTTCCAGAGCCCATCAGGGCCACTCTGGCAGTGCTCTGAGGGCCACTAGGACCATACTCAGGGGTGCTGGTGGTAGCCATGGGATGCTTTGCATTGAACTGGGCTTGGGAACATGCAAGCTTTGCACACTAAGGCCATGGATTCCTTTTTTAATATTATTTTTTTGGTTTCTGGGCTACTCACAGAGGTGTTATTTGGGGAGATGTTCCTGGGAGTGTGTTTAGGGGTCACTCCCAGCAGTACTCAAGGGACCAGATGGTGCTGCACATTGTTTCGATACCACACCTGTCACAAGAGCATCTGTTCCCTCTCTGACATCTTGATAAACGGTTTACCCTTGCCTTCCCCTGAGTGATAGATATACCATCCTTTTGCTGACTCAAACCCAGGCCTCCAGTATGCCCTATAGGTTTTATTTGTTAAAGGCACTGTGGCTTATAATATTGATAAAGGAAGGGTTTTATGTGTAAAACGTTCCGATACTGTACCCCCACCAGAGTGTCAGCTTCCCTCCATCAGTATCCCAGTGGTGGAGGGACATCCTGTTACTCCTCTCCCCAGACCCCACAGAGATGTGCTTTTTCCTAAAGACCAGTTCTCAGTTTCACTTGCCTTTGGACATTTGTTATGTTTCTTTATACTCAACATATGAGAGAGCTCATTCTGTGTCTGTCTCTCTCCTAAATTTATTCATGATGGTATTCTCCAGATCCATTCACATCACAGCAAAACACATGATTTTATCTTTACTTAGAGCCTTTGTCTTCCATTTGTCTTCCATTGTGTTTATGTACCATGGTTTCTTTATCTAGTCTACTGTTCTTCTGCACAAGGGTTATTTCCAGATTTTGGCTTCTGTGAATAGTACTGTAATGAGCGTAAGGCCTCATCACTGCTGCACTTCTGGTGAAAATATCGACTGGTTCGCCTTTTGGGAAAACAATATGCACACTTTTCAAAAATCTAGGCATTGATCTTCCATATGATCCAGCCATTCTACTAATTGGCACATCTCCTTGGGCCCCAAAACTATTCGGAAAAGATATTTGTACTTTGTTGAGGTGTGTGTGTTTAATAGAATAATAAGGGCTGGGAGATAATACAGCATTATTTTTATTTCTTTTTAATTGTATCACTATGAGATACACATTTACAGAGTTATTCATGATTGGGTTTCAGTCATATAATGTTCCAACACCCATTCTTTCACCAGCAGTTTTAAGACATATGCTTGGCTTATACCCAACTTCGGGTTCAATCTCAGGTACCATATGGTGTCCTGAGGTTGCTGGATGTGATCCTAAAGCTTCCCAAGCATTGTGGAGTGACTGTGGTGACCACTGACTGCAGAGCCAGAGCAGCACATGACCGCTGGCCCTAGCATTGACCTTTTGCTGAGTACCCTGGGAGGGGCCCCTGGCTCTCTAAACACTACTTTGGGAGTCCTCCAAAACGGCACCCTCCTAGAGTAGGGGCATATATCTGTCTCTTTCTTGCCCCACTACCTGTGGTCTTTGAGTAGTTATGTTAGAATAAGTTGAAGAATATATAAGAAAACTGAATTTTCGGATCTCAAAGACGTGATAGTGATTTTTGTTTTAATTTTTGAAGAAATCCCAAGGATATACTTTATGCCCCATTATATGTCTGCATGTTAAAATTGTGTTTTATTTATTTTGTTCTTGTTTAAAGCCCCCCAAAAGTTTAAACCTCAAGAAAAATGCAAATTTTGGTTCCAATTTTCATCTCTGACTTAAACTTCAAAATAAGATGCTGCCTAAGAACAGTTGTGCACAATTCTGCCACAGTTGTGGCGTTACGTATTGTAGAATTTGGGGGTGTTAACTTATTCAATGGAGAACTCAGCTCTAATCAGTCTAATTTTTAATATCTGATTTTGTCTTGGCATTTGATTCAGGATGAAATCAGGTACTTAAGTGCCACAAATCAGGTGAATTTTAAATATATAATGGGGTTCTTTTTGTAATTATGAGCTTTAGTTGCACCTTCATATGATTTGTTGCTGCGCATTAGCCAGAAATGCCGAGGCAGCAAGGGGAACACTAATAAATGGAATGCATTTCAGGGACTTTAGCTAAGAAAAGGACAAGACAAACCTGCCATGGAGGAGGGCTGGGGGAGGGGGAGGGAACCAGGGACGTTGGTGGTGGGAGATGGGCACTGGTGGAGGGATGGATGCTGGAACACTGTATGACCAAAACCCTAATATGAACTTTTTAATTGTATATCTTTGTAATTGTATATCTCACGGTGGCATAATAAAATACTTTAAAAAAAAATATATATATATATAAAGAAAAGGACAAGACAAAATTAAGAAGAAAATGTTAGTTAGGTACCCAATTATGAGATCTCTTGGTAGTAAAAGAGGTAAAATAAAAGAGGTAAAATAAAATAAATGACTTCTTGCCTAAAGCAAGTGTTCTTGGTAAGACTGAAGTATGGGAAAGCAGGGCTCTGTGTTCTGGAAGAGAAGAAGGTCATATCACAGCCCCAGAAAGTAAGAGTCCAAGGGAGGCAGAGAATAAAGATGAGGGACAGGCTTTCAGATGCTCCCTTAGAAAAGCCTCCCTCCATCACTATCACTATGTGGTTGGGTGGCAGGTGGGTGAAGGATGACCTTCACAAGGAAATTACTTTGTGTTCAGTCAAACATACAAAGGGGAAATCACTTCTTTTAAAATTGTGAAGCATGTCATCAGAACAAGTAGGAAAATGTATTTCTTCTGGCTGGAGAAATGAAACATTGCAACTGTAGTAGTTATTATTGCCACACATCCCTCCCGGTCCTGTTTTCAGCCCTCTTTCCCCAGAGGAATCTCTCAGTTCAGTGTTTACCATTCCCAGCCATGTGTTTATGCTTTGGCTAGACACACAGATTGATTTCTAAATATTACGTAGTATGATAAACATGTTTCAAGTCTGCTTTAGGTGTTCTATATACTGTATAATCTTATGCAATTTGTTCCCATTGCTTAACATTTTAAACATTACTTTCTTAGTTGATACATGTGGTTTTTAGTTCATTTGTTTCTAACAACTTAGTGGTATTTCATTCTCTGTTACAGATGTTTAACTAGACTTTTGTTGACTCAAAGACTTCTTATCTGCATTTGGGGGCTGGACGAGGTGGCAGGGAAGAGGAGTATACTATGTCCTCTTTTAGTGAAACTAGGAATGTTGTTTTGACTTTCAAGAAAGTCAGTTTCCTTTTTTGGTGTGGAATGTCCTAGTTCATTACATTCCTAGGAAAACCCTTTGTACTTCCTGAGAGCAGACAAAGAAGAGTTTGCTTACACGAAGCACCCGGCTTGTGCAAAGTGTAGAACGGCATTTGCTGGGATACAATGAGTTTATGAGGGTTTGGGCTGCTGCAGCTAACACTTGGATTTTGAGATTTTTCAAGTGCAAGACAAACTTGCATGGGAACTTGTTGGCATTAATTTCTCGTTTCTTTGTGTGTGGAATTATTTGCAGTTTGGGGCTATTCATTTGGTTTTAATAATCTTACATATCTATTTACCAATGTATACGCTTTATTGTCATTGTTTAAAAAAAGTAATCTTTAATAAATATATTTCTTCCATTTGCAGCATCTTTGATAAAGATTGGACTTTATTGCTGGGAGATGGCACCCCAATGGTGCAGGGCTTACTCCTGACGTTTTGCTCAGTGGTTACTTCTGGTGGTGCCCTGGGACATATGCAGTGTCTGGGATTGAACAAGGGTCAGATGCATGCAAGATAAGCAGCGTAAACACTGTACTATGTCTTCTACCCAAGGTTTGAACATTTTTGCAGGATACATAATACAGAGCTTCATTTAGTTGCACCTTCATATGATTTGTTGCTGCGCATTAGCCAGAAATGCTGAGGCAGCAAGGGGAACACTAATAAATGGAATGCATTTCTGGGACTTTAGCTAAGAAAAGGACAAGACAAAATTAAGAAGAAAATGTTAGTTAGGTACCCAAGAAAGCCAGAAATACTTTGCACTTAATTTCCCCTTCTAATTAAATTTATGGAGACCTTGGAAGTTTGAACCAGCCTATCTGTTATTTAAGTTTTCATTGTAAAAAGATTTGGTCAGAAGACTATTGACTATTCCTAGGCGATCTCCAAGTTTCATTATCTCTATTAGCTTAAGTTATCTTTGGTTATTTTCTTATTAAATGGATTTTTTGTGCCTCAAGAATGGTAAAACTCCACTGCTTGTTTGCTTCTTTCATCGTGGTTTCGAGGAAAAGGATGCTGGCTGTACTTGAAGCCCAGTAGCTCTGAAGGTTGGGGTCATAGGTGTCATGAATAATTGGGTGGAAGGAGGAAACTTTTAGCTAGGTAAAACTAATTTTTCTCATTATTTCTGCTATACCAGTAACAGTTATAGACCTCATTCCCATGACCTGATAGAATGGTTTGAGGCTCTTTATGTTCCTGGAGCAAGCAGGTGCCCTTGGGCTGTACTTGCGTGAGACAGGACATATGGAGATGTTACTGGTGCCTCGCGAACAAATCAATGATGAATGGGAAGACAGTGATACAGTGATTTCTGCTCTTCTTGCACGTAAAAAAAAACCCAAATTATTTTAATAGTTTAGATATGGAGAGAGGAGTGTTACAGGAACAAGCCTTTAAATGTTATTCTTTACTTTGAATGATCTCTGATTTAATTTATTAAGTCAAGCATTTTGCTGTGTTTTCACAGTTTTGTTTTTGGGCCTCCCAAGTAATGCACATGGGGTCCAGAGATCCCTCCTGGGACTTCGTGGCCATGGAGGGGTAGAGGTTGGTTTTGACATGAAGGCCACAAAGAGGATGTGGCTCAGGCCATGTAGTGCTGGGGGTCTCCAGAGCTGCATCTGGAGATAATCCATGTGGTGCGGGGGTCAAACAAGTGTCAGCCACATGCCGCTACAGTGTATGCCTTCACCCCTGGCACTCTCCTACCCTGAGTCAAATGTTTTTAACAATTCCTAGAGAGTTGTGTGGCAAGGCAAATGAATTGAACTTGTTATCTAGTGTATCAAGATTTCTAAGCTTTATAAAGTTGTTTCTGAAATAATTGAGTTTCAGAATGAACTAGAACCTGAGACATCTTTTACCATGGCAATTTAAATTTAAAAAATTGTATTGATGTGCTCATTGTTTTGATGTGTTTGCTTGTTGTTGATAAGTTTTGTGAGTATCCTACATAGCTTGGATGTTACTTGTGTGAATTGTGTGAATTTTCTTGCTTTGTGTGAATATTCGCTCCAGTTCAGTATGCTGCCTTTTTTGTTTCGATGGTAGTTTCTTTTTCAATGTGCAGACCTCTTTGGTTTGATGTAATGCCATAATATTTTTTATTTTTGGTAATGCCAAAAATCTATTTTTGTTTTACTTCCCTGTTTAATTGAATTTCCAAGTATATCATGGATGCTAATAGTGTGAATGTTTGCTAATAGTGTGAATGTTTGGTCATTCTATGAATCACATGTATTATCCAAGTTTTAATCTATCTTGAGTTAACTTTTGTGCTAAGTGTGATATAGTGATATAGTGTTGTTCATTTGCATACAATATTTATTAAGGAAGCTTTCTTTTTTTCCATTCCTTTTTCTCTTGATTCCTCTATCATGAACTGTTTATACCTGTGAGGATTTAATTTTGGGCTCTCATTATTATTTTCTAAAGCCTCCCCCCCCCTCCCTCCTCCTCCCTTCATTTGTTGGTATTGCAGTGATTGGTGTTGCACATGCTCTTGGTTGTGGTACTTGTACATTTTCAGCTGAGATGCTGGGGATTGTACATCAGGTTGTGGTGCTTGAAATTTGCTTACTCTGCTCACTTGGCTTTGCCCTCTTTTAGTTGTAATGCTTGCACATCTGCTAGCCAGGGCAAGCACTTGTATTTGAGGTTCATAAGTTATAGTTGTGCTTGCTAGAGGTTGTTTTGTGATCACCCATGTGCTAGCCAGATGTGGCATTTGTACACAGTGCTCATGGGGGGGGATTGCACCCATTTTTGTGGTGCTCAAACACACCTGGATTTAGTGTGGCCTGCAATCACTTGTGAAGCTGCGAATCCCAGACTGCAGAGCTCCCAGGCTCACACAGCAGAATTGCGTGGACTGTGCTCATATATATGCAGGGACAGGGATTTGAATTTGTGACTGTACTCTTGCAAGGCAGGTGCAGCCAAGCCCTGAGCTTTATATTCCTCTGGGATCACTATTAGAATTTTAGAATTTTCATAGTAATTGTTTCTCTTGTGTCTTCTGTTTAACAGTGACTTACATTTTTTGACATGTAAGTCTTTTATCTCTTTTGTTAAATTTATTCCTAGGTTCTTGTTGATGTGATTATAAATGGGATTGTTTTTTTAGTTGATTTATTTCTATTCTTGTTCTTGCTTTCATATATAAATACGATATAATTCTGTATTGATTTATTGGTTCTAATATATTCAGTAGAGTCTTAAGTGATTATTATGTATGTTATCACGTTGTCTCCAAAATAGTGCGAGTTTTATTTGTTCCTTTCCATACTTGACTCCTTCCTTTGCCTAATTACTGTGGCTAGGGTTTCCATGATTTGGATAATGGTGACAGTTAACAGCTTGGTCTTGTTTCTGATCTTAAGGCAAGAGCATTCTGTTTTTACCATTGAGTATATTAGCTGCAGATTTTCATATGAAATTTTCTATGTTGGAATATCTTCCTGCTGTCATTATTTTTGTTGGAAATTTTTATTATAAATGAATATTGAATTTTTTTCAAAAACATTCTCTATCTTGAGATGATCATGATTTTTATCTTTCCTTTTATTGACGTACTACATTAATTAATTTGCATATGTTGAATCATCCTTGTATTCCTGGAATAAACCCCGTTTGGTCATGGTATACGATCCTTTTAATATATTGAATTCAATTCACTAAGATTTTGTTGAGGAGTTTCACATTTAAGTTCATCAGGGATATTGGACTGTATTTTTGTAATGTCCCTGTTTGCCTTAGTAAACTAGTGTTAACTTTGTAGATGAAGAAAGGAATCCCTTTCTTTGTTTCTTTTTTGGTGGGATAGGGCAAGAGCTTGAGAAGGATAGGTCTGAAATTGTTTCTGTACCATTCCTGCAGTGATTAGAGAGATGTTGGTGCTATTGCACTCTTCTGTATCGTATTAGTGATGTCTTAGCTGGTAGAATGTGGAGCTGGCCAGTGGGAGCCAAGTAAGTGCCTTGTTGTTCATTTCTGACGGTTTTGTGGAACTCACTAATGAAACCATCTGATCCTGGGCTTTTATTTTGGTCGGAGACATTTTTAGAAATTCCTTTCTCATCCTTTTCTGTTTTGTTTTTGCATTGATGATGAAGGGTTACACACACTTGGTTGTGGTGTTTATGTGTTTCTGACAGAGCAATTACTAGGGGCAGCATACTTGGCTACGGGCTAATACTTAGGCTGAAGTTTGCTAGGGGTCACACACTGTAGTTGTGGTGCTTGCACACACCTGTTCACTGGAGATAGCTTTCTGCTGTGCCACCGGCTAGCTCGGATGGCAGAGCGGCCAGAACCTGGCTCCACAGGATCAAAACTTGCAGCATCACAATTTTGGGGTGGAGCCCCTCTCCTGTGCTTGGGGGCCAGGTTGTGCTGGTCCTCAAACTGTGTGTGAAATGCACCCCTTTGAGCATGTCCCCAACCCTTTGTGGTTCCCCTGCTTGCCAGGCAGGTGTGTTCCATTGAGCTATTACTGGTCCCCTTTGGGGAGACTTGTTTGTAACTGGTCTGTTTAGATTTTCTATTTCTTCCTGATTCAGTCCTGGGAGGTTGTAGGAGCCTAAGAATTCATTCATTTCTTTAGGTTATTTAATGTGGTATAAAGGTTTTTTTTAATTTTATTTTGTGATATCTATTGTAACTTTCCTATTCATTTCTGATTAAATTTATTAGGGCTCACTGTATTTTTTTTTTTTGTCGCCTAGCAAAGTTTTGTTGATTCTGTTATCTAGTTGAAGAACCAACTCTTTGTTTCATTGATATTTGGATTGTGTTTTTCAGTTCTATTTCATTTATTTCTGCACTTTTGATCATTTTTTCCTTCTGTGACTTTGGGTTTTATTATTATTTTTTCTTGTATGTGAAGTTAGATTGTTTAGCATACAGTTATCTTTATTGATGTAAGCCTGTGTTGCAGTGATTTTCTTTTTTTTTTGCTATGGAGGTTCTGCTTTTTGCTGTGTTTCTTATGTTCTGATAGCTATGGAAATTATACCTATAAAATGGGTATAATCATGTAAATCAACACTGTTCAATGAAACATATGTGTTTATTTTTTCATCGTTTATTATGTTTTTGTTTATTTATAAAAGCTGAAACCATAGAGATGGGGTGAATATTTTTACTTTCTTTGCAATTATTTGTAAAAGTATTGGTGTTTGAGGTATACTTTTTTCATATTTGTGTGAGCTTACTACGTTGTTATCAATAATTCCATGGTTTCTTTTCATAGAGAAAAATCTGTATTTTAGTTTTTCTTATAATCAACCTGGACGTATTCTGGGCTATAATTCACTTTCTTTATGGAGTTTTCACTCATGTCCTGAGAGTCACTCTAACAGCAGCCCAACAGTGACCTTAACAGGATCCTTCTAGTTTTCTTTTTTTCTTTTCTTTTTCTTCTCTCTTTTTTCTATTTTTTTTGCACTAGATGCTGAGCTATCCATTGCAGCAGGCACAGGCAGGCTTCGACTTTGACATTGACTTTACTTTTTTCTATTCTTTTAGGTCTTTCTGTACCATTCCTACAGTGGTTGGCAAGATATCGTTTCTACCTCACCCTCCATGTACCATGTCAGTGACATCTTAGCTGCTAGAGTGTGGAGCTGGCCTGTGGGAGCCAAGTAAGTGCCTTTTTACTTTTCGGCATGGTTTTTGCCTACTTTGCAAAGCCATGTAGAGGAGCTTCTAAGATTAGTCTTTAAAAGGCACTTGCTTGATCCTCATGGCTGGCTCTTTGCTCCAGCCTGCTATTGAACACCTGGTAGCCAACATGAGACTGAGCTAGGAGATGGATTCTCATAGCATATTTTTTTCTAGAGTAGAGGCTAAGGGATATTAGAACCCAAGCTGGCTTGATTAGACCACTTTTATTAGTATGCAACCTAATTTCTATCCCAGAATGAACCAGAGCTTCTCTTAAGTAGATTTGGCAGGTTGTAGATGATTGGTGGTCCACAGTTTAAATCAGTGAGGTTGCATGGAAAATAACAGCTCTCATAGGAAGGTCAGCCAATTTGACATTTATCTGAATTAGTTTAGCTTAATATATGTGAAGGGTGACACTAGTGAGGTTTGGTTTTCTATATATCGCTAAAGTTGCTAAAACATGGTATTTTACTTTTGCAGGTCACCTTGTAAGTTTTGCCCATGTAGATTAACACATCCCCTGTTATGTCATAACAACCATGTAAGGGAGAGTGTTTTCCTGCTCTGTCTTAGGTATTGGTGATGTGACCTGTTCATGCAGGGGAAACGGACATTCTCAGGTATGTGAAGATCATGATTCATAAGCATTTTCTCCTTGTGAACAAAGCAGTTTCAGCGAGAACTCATGATACAGCTTTGCAAGCTCTTGTCTTGCCAGTTGATTTTACTTTCCCTGATATAGGATGGGGATTGGCAGATTATATGAGACCACTGCTCATTCTTTTTGTTGTTGTTGTTTTTCTGTTCTTTTAAAAATTTTATTGAGATACTGACCCTTTCATTTATATATTGTCAATGTGTTGCTTTTGAAAGTTTTATTGAGACACTTACCCCTTCATTTACATTTTGTCAGTAGCTGCTTTCCTACTTCAGCAGTAGTGACAGAGGACACTGCCTCCAGGACTTAATAGTAGTGAAGATTCCTTCATCTTAAGCTCAAGACCACCCCTAATTATGTTGCAGTCCTTCTAATTAAACTCCCATTATATACAGTGACGGCTTATTAGCTTCTGGGCTTTGTGAAGCACCTATATATACAGTTTTATTTTATTTAGTTCTATAAAATAGGTATTAATTGCCACGGCTGAGGAAATAGAGGTTGGAAGGTCTATATTCCTTGTCCACACTAGAAACCGATGGTATTGGGAATTCAGTGTGTGGCTATGTGCTACAGTTTATCTCCTCCTGAATGTCTTGGGTAGGTGAGTCCCTATCTGCTCAGTGCCTTCCAACCTTTACCCTCACACTTGCACTTCATAGAACTTACCCCTTTCCTCCCTCTCTCACAATTTCATTCTATTCATCCTTCTAAGTCTGACTCAGGTGCCATCTCTTCAGTGGTCTCTGTCTGTTGCCCCCAGCTTATAGAATATCATGAGCCCTACTGCAGACTTTGGGTTTCTCTGCCTTGACTCTTATCTTTTCATATATGTGAAGTCTAACAAGAGCTGCTGCCCACTGCATCAAATAGCCAAACTGTCCACGGTTAGCTTTTGCCAGAAGAGGAAAGCTATTGAGCACAGTGGAGGCAGAAGCAGTGCCCAACTGCCTCCTGCCCTTTTTGCTCAAATAATTTTACAGGTAGAAGGAAGGGCTTGAAACTTCTCACTTGTACAATTACTGAAAGAATGGGAGGTAGGTTTCAGATCAAACAGGATGGAACTGTTGAAAAAACAGGATGATATTTTGTTATTTTCTGTGCATTTCCTTCTAAGATATATTTTTCATGGGTTCTAGATGCTTCTGGCTGACTTGAAGGTGAAAGGGAAGCAGGAATAAGGTTGTGTGTATCTTAGTTTTGCTTATTCTTTCTTGCAAACCCAGTTATATCTTATTTACTGCTTCTGCAAGGTAGGAGAGGCCAAATAGATGTGGAAAGAGTTATGATGTTTCATCTTAGCAGCTTTTCAGTGTCAGGAAACTCTGTCTCTCTAAGATCACGGTTTCAGGTGGATGATTGAGCTTAGACTGTAGAGTGTATGTAAGTCTTTGAAGTTGAAGACTTGAATTATACAGTGTGTGTGTGTGTATCTCCTCCAGTGCTGTGCACATATAGCTACATATATATCAGAATCTCAATAAATATGTGTTGATTATTTTAAATGATAAATAAAAAAACAGTTTTTAATTGAAGATATGTGATGTGTATATAGGACTTTTTTTTTTTTTGCTTCGTGCAGCTTTTTATAAGTCCAACTTCTGTCTTCATTTGGGTGTAGAAATGGCATATTTAGATTAAAGTTAGATATTGTTAGTACATAGGTTGTAATCTTTGTAACTCTTCCCCATACTGATTCAGAGCAGAGCAGCTCTTTATGTCCTTTTGTCCTTTGTTTTCTGTTGTCAGAACTCAATCAGGGAGAGCAGTGTCAAGCAGAAGATGACAGAGTATTTATGTGACCTACAAGCAGAACTGTGCAGAGAAACCAGCTCTCGTGAGAGTGAAAGGCCCCGAGTTGTAGTATTTGCCTGTCTCTGTGTTATTACATGCACTATGGGATTCAGAGTTGTGGAATGTATGACATTCTGCTTCTCACTAGCAGTCAGTTCCAGCTTGTACTGCTGAACATTGGGCTACATCACTGGCATCACTTTCTCCCTTTCCTTCATCCCGCTCTTGTGATACTTACCACCTTGCCGTTCCTCAAACATGACAGACGTGCATGCTCTCGCCTCACAGCACAACTGCATATGTGACCTTCTTAATTAGGATGGCTTCTCTTCTCTTCTGAATTAATGCGGCTGGTTATTTCTTACTGATTTTGTCTACTTGAGTATCTTTCCCCATCTCTCTTCTTTATAAATTTGAAATTTCCCCCCATGTACTCAACACTCCCTTTCTCTTTCATTTCTCTGCTTTATTTTTCTTAGCACTTCTAACAGTATTATATGTTTGTGTGTAATTAATTGTGCTTCCTTCCATACCTCCTCCTTGAAAGCAGGAATTTTTTCTTCACTATTCTCTGCACCGGAATATTCTCTGCACCTGTATTGAAACATTATTGCTATTTCTAGATTTCTGCTGGTGGATATAATGGTTCTATTTGCTCTCAAGTCTGTAGAAGACCCATTTTTTTTTGTTTGAAATAAAAGTATCTGCAGTGCATATAAACAAAATACTTTGAATCTGTTCTTGGAGATTTCAACTTAACATCACTGTTCACCAAAGCTCCTTAGGAGGAATTCAGTGATACTCAGGGGCTAAATAAATGTGTGTTTGGTTGTGCGTTATTTTCACAATATATTATTGTGCCTTTGAAGATCTGTGCCAACTGATGAGAAAATGGAATTTGTATATTTGAAGATAAAAATAGGTTTATAAGATATTCAGTGATTATTCAAATTTATAGACCAAATTAGCATGCTGACTTATTATAAAGACACATTCACGTTTCACAAGCTAGAGTGAGATTTTCCCTTTTTTTCCCTTTGATCTTATTGACTTCCCATTCCCTCTTTTCTATTTATTTAGAGGATTTAGCCTTCCAATTACATTGAAATAGCAAATTTGAGTTGTTGTTATTGCCATTTTTAATTTTTAACATTCAAGGTTTTTTTTTTGCCAAAAAATAGAAATAGAAAAAAAGAAAGCAAAGTTTTTCTTTGTAGGTAAATCCCTATTGAGAGCAATATAGAGTTAATTTTTTTCCTCTTTGAGAGTAGCTGTAATCCATTTTTTTGTTTTAGGGTTTGACTAATAGAGGTCAGAAAAGAGAATAACTTGAACTGAAAGCTCTCACTCTTTCAGGCCTAAAATTAAGAATTG